>JAFIRS010003165.1:0-152410 GCA_018342105.1 Gonioctena quinquepunctata | reverse complement strand
TCGGGAACTTGTTGTGCAAACAACTTGTCCAATGAATGTAATTTGGGGAAATTTCCCAAAAGCGTATTTATTAAGAAAATATAAAATGAATATTAACAGTTGAAAATGTTTGACAAGACTGTGACATATGTAAACATATCCATGAAAGCTTTTATGACTGCATTTATCTTGAATCCATTTCAACAATACTACTGATGCAGAATCAATATTCATATTAGAATAGAAGACACTTACTGAATATTCAGTATTGACCAAATAATGAACCGAATTGTTCATATTTGCCTTTTCTTCATTACTGGTTCGGTTTGGCAGTCGAGGTGAATGTGATTGTAGTTGTGAGATAACTGCAAAGGGAAAGGAGTTAAATTTAATAAAATGTCCTCGTAAAGTGATCAAAGTGACATATGGAAATCTTCGATAAATCCAAGAAAGTACTATAATGTATGTATTTGCTTTGTATCAAGCGTAGGTAATTACTGTATATGTTTTATATTAGTAGGTTTGATATTTAAAATTACTATTCTTGCATCACTAGTTCATATCACCACCTTCCACTATTTATTTTGGGTCCAATTAAGGTAAAATAAAGTGATAGGGAGTATTGTACAATTTGAGATCCACAACAGAAACAGAATTGAACCATTTTCAACAAACTCTATCATCCAACAGTTCAGCATACACAAATGGCTGAAACCTGATTCCACAATCTGAACCTAATTTTTCTGTTACGTTTGCCTTCAATCATCAATTAACTCCATTTATTTGGTTTCAATTTTCATACATGATTTTTCTTTTATAATTTTGATAAGATACATTTATTACTCTAAAAGAGTTAAGATTTCTATGTGCAGCTCTTAATGAGTGCCAAAAAATAAATATATATAATTTCAATTTTCTTGGGATTGCTCAAAGAGAATTGTCATTACAACATACTGTGGTGTTTTATTGCGTTTTTGGCTGGAGACTCATGCCTTTTTCAAAAATATTTTGATTACTATAAAAATTGTTACCGTTAGTAAAATGCATGATTGTTAGACGAGATAAAATTAGACTTACCCTTACCTAGAATACGTTTTTTTTATTAATGTTGGTAATTTGTTTTTAACTATTTCCTTCCGGTTGAGGTAGAAACCCTTGAAAGCGATTGAAATTTTGTTCTGATAAACCTGTATATTAGGAACAGTTGGTTTTTTGATTGTTTTTTTTTTTGAGATAGTGTTATGAACAAGATCGATTCAATTTTTGAAATTGAGTTGTAATTTGAGAGGGAAGTTGTTTTTAAAGTGCATTTTTGGCTTTGACAATAGATTTTTATATATTCTGGGTCGACAATTTGATATCTATCGAACCCATCATTAAGGATTTTTTTTGGGAAAAGGGTGATTGAATTAAAGTTTGGGTATTGGAGGACCACACACCAAAGAAACGTGGTCCTCTCGATACACCAACTTTAATTCAATCATCCTTTATCCCAGAAAAAATCCGTAAATTGACTTAGCGATGGAGCCATCAAATTGTCAGACCCAGAATATCATCAAACCAAAATGCACTTTTAAAAAACAACTTTTCTCTCAAATTAACGAACTCAATTTCAAAATAGAAACAATCTTTTCATAACAGTATGTTCCCCAAAAAAAATAACGATACGCAAAAAAATTCTAACCGTTCCTTATATACAAGGTTTATCAGAATAACTAAAACAAAATATAACATTTCAATCGCCTTCAAGGGTCACAACCTACTCAACAACAATTTCAACAAACTAAAAACTCAACTTCCAAAGAAGAAAAAGTCAAATGTAGTATACGAAATTCCCTGTAAAGATTGCACAGGAGTATACATAGGACAAACAAGCCAAAAGAAATTTCAAGGAAGATAACTTAGTTGTCATTCTTTTACAGTGGTCTTTCTAATTTATATTATCATCTAGATTGATGCCTAGGAATCTAATCGAATTGTAAATTCTATACACCGGACTATTGTCAATGCTGAAGACCAAATCATCAACTCTCTTCTGGCTATGATGAATTATGATAACTTCTGTTTTCTGGGCGTTGAAAAGCAAACTGTTATCGTTGAAATAATCCGAAACTTTGGTCATCAATTCTGAGCATTTGTTCTTAAGTGCAGGGGTTTCTGCTGCCGAGAAAATTAATGATGATTTCTCATCAGCATATGCAGCGTAATGTGCCTATAAAATGATCAAGTTGCTTAACATTCCGTATAAAAAGCACAGGGCCTAAAATTGATCCCTGTGGTATCCCATCTCTAATATCAATTTAACTGATTTCAATTGTTGAACTCTATTCAAAACATATCCTAGAAATTTCTGGAAGTTCCTACGCTGGCTCAATGTGATGCCGAAAGTGGCTAACTGTCCGTTAAATTATGGTAATGCCGACAGTTACAGTGAGGCTTTCGTTAATAAAGTCGCTCCGAACATAACTAATCATCAACAGTCATTATGATAATAAGCTTTTTAATGGAATCAGCAATAAATTTCAATTTTCTGTTGTGTCTGTAGATGTAGTTGAGAAAGTAATAAATAAAATCAAGTCTTCTGCAGTGGGACCCGATGGTATTGATATAAAAATGATACAACTTGTTATCCCATATTTGAGCCCGCATCTCACATACATTGTGAATGTATGCCTCTCTACAGGAGATTTTCCCCATTTTTGGAAAAATGCTAACGTCATTCCGTTCCCAAAAAACCTACACCCTCCTCTATCACGGATTTTAGGCCTATAAGTAGTCTACCCACTTTATCCAAGATATTGGAAAAGGTCGTGTCTCTCCAACTGAACTCTTTTCTGAACAAGCATCACATCTTGCCCCAGACTCAGTCGGGGTTTCGCCAATTTCACAGCACTGCATCAGCACTACTTAAAGTGACTGATGACATTTTCCGTGCCACGGATAATAAATAAATAAAAATAAAAAAAATCGTTTATTTCAAGTAAAAATTATTTCAGTAAGTACTTAAGAAGCACAAAAAATTTGAAAATTTGTGCGTGCTTCTATTCAAATAATATTGCATTTTTATATTATATTATGTTTATATTATATTATGTATCTAAACATATCAAGTTCATAAGGTAAAGAAATTTTGTGTTGAAACAAAATGGTCAGTAACAAATGTGGTTGAATAAGACAATTACAGGAATATATTGTAACGAACCTAGGCTGGACCTGTCGCCTCCCGCGTCGCCATCGACAGCGATGAGATCATCCCCGGAGATATTCGAGAACCATCCAGTCCCTCTTCCGCGTAATGCAACGGTCAATATTGGAAACAATTGGAACAGCCGTCGCCAACTGGAAGAATTCGAAACATCGAAATGCTGTATCGGAGATAAATAGAGAGCCCTCAAGAGGAGTGGACAGTCTGAACGAGCCCATAGATCGAGCCTATATAGTGGTAGTAATATAAATTAGTTGTAGATTCAGTATGAAATAAATTATTTAAACCAAGTTAAGTTTATTTACGTTACAATTGGTGTCGGAAGTGAGATTTTGAAAATAAACAAGTGATCGTGGAGGGATAGTCAGAAAAATAAATTGATAGACCTTTTGTACCCAAAATAGACAGTGGCCCGGTTTCGCGAAGTGGACAATTGTGTGTGGGAATATAAACTGATACACTGTTGCGTGAAACAGAAAATAGACAGTGGCCCGGTTTTCGCGAAGTGGACAATTGTGCGTGGAATATAAACTGATACACTCTTCGCGTAAACAGACAATAGACTGGTGGCCCGTGGAAAGAATTCGCGAAGTGAATTTTTAACAAACTGATAAACTTTCGTGTGAAACAGACTGATACCTCGTCAAAGACAAAATGTGTTCAAGAAAAGTGCGCCTTGCGGATTTGAAGGTAGCGGAATTGAAACAGGAATTGGAGGAAAGGGAACTGGAAACAACGGGTAAAAAGCAAGTACTCCAGGAAAGATTGCAGAAGGACTTATACAAGAAGGTGAGGACCCCGAAACATTTTATTCGAAGTTCCGGAGGTGATTTGAGTCCGATAATAGAATCCTTGAAAGAAGAGCTGCAACAAAATTCTAGAAATCTGGAAGAGAAGCTTCTAGAAAATTCAAGAAGCCTGGAAGAAAATTCTAGAAATCTGGAAGAGAAGCTTCTAGAAAATTCAAGAAGCCTGGAAGAGAAGTTCCTGGAAAACACAGAAGGCCTAAAAAAAGAATTGTGTGGTGTGGCTAATTTCCTAGAAGAAAGAATGGGAACCGTTGAGACAGAGATAGATAAAATTAGGGAGCAAATGAACACGGAGGTAATAAAATCAAAGATGGGGTCGAGGCAGAGATGGACAAGATGAAGGAAATAATCAGCGATGGAATCAAAGACGGAATCGAGGCAGAAATGGACAAAATAAAGGAAACGATCAGTAAGCTGGAAAAACAAATTAATAATGCGTCCTCCACAGAGATGGTTAACGAAAATGCAATGCTGGACTTGAGTTTGAACGTGGATAAAGTTCAAGAGGGTATAAAAGATGTCAAGGTCATTTCTGAAATAGGGAAGCTTTCCATGAAGCCGCCTCAATTCGACGGAAAAACTCCATGGGAAAATTACCGCCGACAGTTTGAAGCAGCGGCCAAAGCAAATGGATGGAATGCAGGGGAAAGAGCTGTAGCACTAACACTTGCATTACGTGGAGAAGCGACGAATATTCTACAAACTCTTACCGCCCAAGAACAGGAGGACTATGATCAGCTGATTAAACATCTAGAATTACGATATGGCCAGGCCCATTTGGAACACGTATACCACTCCCAACTGAAAAATCGCTGCCAGAAATCGGGCGAATCCTTACAAGAATTCGAAGCTGACATTGCACGCTTGGTTCGTCTCGCATATCCAGCCATACCGGAAAATGTAATGGAGCGATTAGCGGTTCAGGCATTCTTGGATGGACTCCGTGACCAAGAAACCAGACAAGCGTTGATATTAGCTCGTCCAACACATCTCGTGACGACTGGCACGAAGCTTTGAATTTGAGGCAGCAAAACAATGCTGCAAAAGCCAAAGTAAAGTTCAAACGATTGAGGAAGACTCACAGGAGCCTGCTAACTTGGAAGCCGCCATAAGAAAAGTGATGAAGGAAGTGTTGCCTGAGAAAAGACATATAAGATGCCGGAATTGTCGAAAATTGGACTATGCGTAGCAAATGTCCAACATTCATCGACTCGATGCAGGAAAACTAAGAAAGGTCGATGAGAAGGGGCAATCGTCGGCATGTGTCCGGCAAGCCCCGGTTAACAACGCATATGTCGCTATGCTTCAACGACAGAACAAGGGTGTCTTCGTAGACTGTCCATCAATAACGAGCCTTGCACCATGCTGCTAGATACAGGTGCGACTAGGACAATTCTCGGCCTTCCTTTGCAGAACACCGGAACGGATTGAACCGACAACTTGAAGCTACGCACAGCAACAGGGGAGCCAGCTACTGTATATGGCGAGCTACCGATTGAAATAATTTTGGGCAACACTAAAGTGAAACATCAGGCACTTGTAGCGGACATCGAAGACGATGCAATCATCGGAATGTACATCATGAATTCCAGAGGGTTTGAATTGGATTTCAAAGACGGCGTCCTACGTGTCAACGGAGAAGAGCTGGTACTTCATGGGAGAAGTGAAGAGTTGATCCGTGGCTGTTGGCTGAAGATGTAAGCGATCTGAGAGGGCTGAAACCATTCTGGAGGCTCGCCTGGACGGGAGTGAGCAGTGGAGACGTGGTGATGTTCGAGCCCAAACTTCAGATGAGAAAATTGGACGAGGGATTGCACTAGGGAAGACCTTGTTGCGTGCTGACAAATTTGTGCCGGTAAGGGTCATGAATGTCATTATTTCCCAGTGACCTTGAAGAAAGGAACAATTTTGGGGCACTGCTCGTCAGTTTCATCCGTGATCCGGGCGACGAGGTACGATTAGCCAACCCAACAACTTGCCCACAGAACTAGAGAAATTAGTTGCCATCTCTTCCAAAGACATAAACCAGCTCAACAGCCCAAACTAAGAGATTTAGTCAAAAGTACCATGACATCTTCGATACCGGACAAGGAAAGGGGTCGAACTAAGTGGTCCAGCACAAGATTGATATGGGTGCCCGACCGATCCGGCAATCAGCAAGAAGACTTCCTCTTTCCAAGAAGGCAGAGGCTGACAAAATAGTCGGCGAGATGGGAAAAGAAGGAGTTATCGAACCGTCTGAAGTCCCTGGTCTTCTCCAGTCGTACTGGTGAAGAAAAGGATGATCGACACGCTTTGTGTAGACTATCGCCAACTTAATAATGTCACGAAGAAGGACAGTTACCCTCTCCCGAGAATAGATGACACCCTAGACACGTTGGCTGGTTCCACGATTTTCTCGACCCTTGATCTGAAGAGTGGATACTGGCAAGTAGAACTCGCTCAGGAAGATCGAGAAAAGACTGCTTTTACCATCGGCTCAGGATTGTGGCAGTTCACCGTTATGCCATTCGGGCTCTGTAATGCTCCCGCCACATTCGAAAGATTGATGGAGACAGTGCTGAAGGGACTCTCATGGAACACGTGTCTAGTGTATCTCGACGACATAATTGTGGTCGGCAGATCGTTTGAGGACCACGTGAAAAACTTGGAGGAAGTATTCCTGCGACTGAGGAACTCCGATGGAACACGTGTTACCCTAAGAAATGCCATCTGTATCCAAAAGAAGTACGATACCTCGGCCACGTTGTCTCTGGGGAAGGAGTAGCAGTGGACGACCAGAAGATCAAAGCTGTTAAGGATTGGCCCATCCCAAAAGACATTCACCAACTTCGAAGTTTCCTTGGTTTATGCACATACTATCGCCGATATGTGCTGGGATTCGCCAACATCGCTAAACCACTGACCAAGCTCACGGAAGGCCAAACAAAGTTCCAGTGGTCCGAAGAATGTCAAGACTCATTCAGGAAGCTGAAAGGAGCTTTGATCAACGCACCTTATACTGAGCTATCCCCTACCCAAAGGGAAATTCATTTTGGATACGGACGCCAGCAACGTGGACTTGAGCTGTCCTATCTCAGATCCAGGAGGGACAGGAGAAGGTCATTGGTTATTTCCAGCAAGACGCTTAGCAAACCAGAGCGCAATTACTGTGTCACCAGGCGAGAGCTGTTAGCTGTTGTAAAGGAGTGGAACACTTCTACAAGTACGTGTATGGAAGAAGATTCCTGTTGAGAACTGACCATGCTGTCTCAAATGGCTCTTACAGTTCAAAAATCCTGAGGGTCAAGTAGCACGTTGGATCGAGAGACTCCAAGAATTCGATTTCGAGATCGAACATCGAGCCGGAACTAGCCATAAGAATGCAGATGCCTTGTCGCGAAGACCATGTCCAGATGATTGCTCACATTGCCGACGAGCAGAAGAGAAAGAAGCAACACTTTGTAGAACCGCGGCAATGGATGACAACTGGAATGACAGCAAGATCCAGAAAGACCAAGAGAGACCCCGACCTGGCTAGTCGTCAGCTGGAAGAAGGGCAACGAAGACCATCATGGCAGGAAGTCGCAGGTTACTCGCCGGCTGTTAAGTCCTATTGGGCACAATGGAACTCTCTTATTCTGGACAATGGGATCCTGAAACGTGTGTTGAGGCCGATATTGGTGGGGAAGACAGACGCCAAATAATTGTTCCCAGGAACAGAAGAGAGGAAGTGCTGCGGAAATCCATGATGGAGTCGCCGGAGGACATCTGGGAGTGACGAAGACCCTGCAGAAAGTGAGGCAACGGTTTTACTGGGCCAATTGTCAAGCTGACGTCCAGGACTGGTGCAGGAAGTGCGCTGTATGCGCTGCAGCAATGTACCTCGAATACGCCCCAAGGCCCCGATGCGTCAGTACAACGTAGGCAGCCCGTTCGAGAGAATCGCCATTGACATCGCCGGCCCGTTTCCCGTATCCGACCACGGGAATAAATACATCCTTGTGGCAATGGACTACTTCAGTAAGTGGGCGGAAGCCTATGCCCTGCCCAACCAGGAAGCCATCACCGTCGCCGACGTCTTGGTGAAAGAATGGATATGTCGATTCGGTATTCCAATGGAGCTGCACTCGGATCAAGGCAGAAATTTCGAATCCAACCTTTTCCAAGAAATATGTCTACTGCTGAACATCCGCAAGACAAGAACCACGGCCCTACATCCGCAGTCCGATGGAATGGTGGAACGGATGAACAGGACGATCAACCGCCACTTGTCCAAGGTTGTCTCTGACCATCAAAGAGACTGGGACCAGTATCTTCATTTGTTCCTGATGGCCTATCGATCCGCAGTACACGAGTCAACCGGTCAAACTCCTGCTAGTATTATAATGGGCCGAGAACTGCGACTGCCTTGTGACCTGAAGTTTGGGATACCGCCAGGACAAGACACTGCGGGAGAGGACTACGTCAGCAAACTTCGGCAGAGAATGGACGACATCCACGAACGAGTCCGGTTGAACATCCAGAGTGCCAGCGATAAAATGAAGAAGACCTATGACATCAAGGCCGACGCTGGAGGATTTAAGGTTGATGACCTGGTTTGGCTGTACAACCCCAAACGTGGGATCCACGAACGAGTCCGGTTGAACATCCAGAGTGCCAGCGATAAAATTGTGAAAAGGATAAACGACCTTGTGTACCGAATCCATAAGCCACCCGAGGGAAACCAAGGGTCGTCCATTTCAACAGGTTGGCCCCATACGCTGGAAACCATGACCAAGTTCGCACCCTCAAGCCACCGGAGGATGATATGACGTTCGAGAAGTTTATGTCCTTGTATTCAAACGGGCAGAAAGTTCTACATGGGGTTACTAGAGAGGAGTCACGAGACCTTTTCGAGGTGCCTGCTGACTACGCACTAGCGCACTGTGTGGCAGAAGATCTTCGAATGTCCAGGGGCATCGCCGTAGTGTTCTCCAAGAAATTTGGTCAACTCCAAACACTGCGGAAGCAGAATCCAGGAAGTTGGTGGGTGCTACAGTTGAAGAAAGGCCAGAGAAACATCTACTACCTAGTCACCAAGAGGCATTCCCAAGATAAACCGTCTTATGAAGATGTCTGGAAGAGTCTCACCAAACTAAGAGATACTATGGTGGACCAGAATCTGGTGGATCTAGCAATTCCAAAATTATCCTGTGGTATTGATGGGTTGGACTGGAGAGTCATAAGAAGTATGCTGGAGGCGATATTCAGATCCAGCGGCGTCAAGATTTTGGTTTGCTGTAACCCTCTTCCACGACCGATCATGAAGACCGTGGAGTGTTACTTCCATCGAACTTCACGGTGCAGATATGGGGAGTCATGCAGATATCGTCACACTCCAAGGATGAAATTTCGGGACGAAATGTCTTTAAGAAGGGGGCAATGTAACGAACCTAGGCCGGACCTGTCGCCTCCCGCGTCGCCATCGACAGCGATGAGATCATCCCCGGAGATATTCGAGAACCATCCAGTCCCTCTTCCGCGTAATGCAACGGTCAATATTGGAAACAATTGGAACATGCCGTCGCCAACTGGAAGAATTCGAAACATCGAGAATGCTGTATCGGAGATAAATAGAGAGCCCTCAAGAGGGAGTGGACAGTCTGAACGAGCCCATACGATCGAGCTATATAGTGGCGTAGTAATATAAATTAAGTTGTAGATTCAGTATGAAATAAATTATTTAAACCAAGTTAAGTTTATTTACGTTACAATATGGTTAAAGTTAGTGCTTAAAATCCATGGTTTTATATTTCTTTTTATCTTTGCAAATTTTACTGCTTTAGCTTCCTGTGGTAAGGAATTATAAATCTTTGGAGCCAGATATATTAAGGATCTCTTTACACTAGTAAAAAAAAATCTAGGTAACATATGTGCATGTTTACTTTTAGATCTAGTATTTATCTCTGATTGGTGATTAGTTATTAGATCATTGATTTTGTTATTACACAATAATCTTATCACAGATTTAATATATAGTTGTTGAATTTGGAAGACATTGGCCTCATTAAATAGGTCTACAGATGGAAACCTTTTTGACTTAAATAAACATATTTTCAATAATGCTTTTTGAGTTACTTCCAATGGTAGTAAGAGGTTTTTGAAAGTAGCTCCCCATATGCAAATTCCATAATTTAGAACCGATTCTGCCAATGCATAATAGATATTTATCAAAGATTTTTTTGACATCGAATTTCGCAATATGTAAAATTTGTGTAGTAATTTACGTAGTTTAATATTAACGTAGTTAATGTGTGTATCCCATTTTAAAAGATTATCAAAATTTACACCCAAGTATTTTATGTTATCAACTGAGCCAATTTTTATATTACAGTTACATTGATTGTAATTATCACAATCATATTCATGAATAACAATAGAATCAATATGTGGTAGACCAGATTTTCTCATAGAATAGCATACGAATTTTGTTTTATCAGTGTTAACTGTAAGTAAGCTACAATCTAACCAATGTTTTACAGTAGAAATAGGTTTTTCCGCTTTTTCAATTGCATCTTTCCAAGTATCAGCTTGAATAATAATACATGTATCATCCGCAAAGCATACCAGACAATCTCCAGTAACAATTGAAAAAATGCCATTCACATATATGGAAAATAATAAGGGCCCAAGGACAGTACCCTGTGGCACACCACGTTCCACCAGACACGGTGGACTCAGAGCATCTCCAATTTTAACTTGTTGCTCACGTCCATCTAGGTAAGATGCGATTAGTTTATTTGGCAATTCAGAGATGCCCCAATTATCCATCCGTTCCAGTAGAATGTGGTGTGGCACAGTGTCGAAAGCCTTCGCCAGGTCGAGAAAAATGGTCATGCACTTTTTGTTTGAATTAAAGCTGGAGACTATCTGACTGCTAACCTTTATGAGGGCATCCTCAGTACTACATGACTCTCTAAAACCAAATTGATTACATGAAAGAAGTTTATTTTTATTTATGTAGTTAGTTAGATGAAGTTTAATGCATTTCTCAACAACTTGGCTGGTCAGAGCGATTGGTCTGTAATTTTGAAACCTATCCTTAGGTCCATTCTTATGTAGCGGTACTATTATTGTATTCTTAAGTGAGTTAGGAAAGATCCCTGTAGAAAAAATTAAATTTATTAAGTAAAGTAAAGGCTGAATAAGGTATTTATGATATTGTTTTATTATCATATTTGAAATGTTATCCAGGGCGCAAGAGTTATTATTTTTGAGTGAACCTATAATAATTATCAATTCATTTTCATTAATATTGTCTAAAATAAGTTTTTGGTCTACCTTATTTAAATTAGGTGTAACATTTTTTGGGGTTTTTATTTTTGACGCTAATTTCTTTCCAACAGAGCTAAAATATTTGTTAAATTCTTGGGCGATATCTTTTTCGTGTAAGTAATCTTTATTATCTTCACCAATAATCCTAGTAATACTTTGTTTGCCTTCAATTTCATTAGTAGCATGCTTTATAGTTTTCCAAGTTTGGCGAGGATCATTTTTATGTATTGTAAAAAGATTTTTAAAATAGTTGGCTTTGGCAGAGTTTAAAAGTTTTTAAAAGGAATTTTTTTTTTTTAATCCAGTAAACTCATTACATGTCTCGTGTTTTGGATTACAGATAAGGCCTTTGATACTCTTGATCATGCTACACTTTGTACTAAATTAGGTTATTTTGGTTTAGATCCTAACTCTGTTTCCTTCTTTGCAAATTATTTATCGCACAGGCAATAAAAAGTCTCTATGCCTGATGGGTTCTCTGAATATGTTCCATTGAATAGGGGGTTACCTCAAGGCAGTATTTTGGGCCCACTATTATTTTCTTTACATACTGCTGATTTCTTTGTATTTTTAAAGCACTGTACATCACATCAGTATGCCGATGACACCCAAATTTATTATTCTTTCCATGCAGAATACAGTATTTTAGCGGCAACGAGGATTAATGATTTACAGTCTATTCTTATGATATCCAATGCTCATGGGTTGATACTTAACGGTGACAAAACGGAAATGCTCATTTTTTGTAATCATAGGGAGAGAGTGCTGGAAATTCATTTTCTATTAAGTTGGATGGACAGGCGATTTCCAGTACAGATTGTTGAGAGAATTTGGGTCTATGGTGTGACACTAAATTGCGATTTGCAAGTCATACGAGTCACTTGGTTAAATCGTCGTTCAGCAAATTGAAGCTGCTATATTTACATAAAAAAAAATTGAGTAAAGAGGTTAAGTTGAGACTATGCGACTCACTCATCTTGTCTAGAGTAACATATTGTAACATTATTTACTGGCCTGCTCTGGTGAATAGGGATAAGGAATGTCTCCAGAGAATTCAAAACACTTGTATAAAATACAGTTACGGTCTGAGGAAATTTGACCATGTTTCAGCTCCCTTTCAGGACTCAGGCTGGCTCTCTTTATCTGAAAGGTACTCACTCTCGGTTTATTTATAAATTGAGGGAGTATAAAATACCCCTGTATCTTTCATGTAAGCTGATGGAGCGCAATGGCATCCATGATCATGATACGAGGTTTGCTGATCTTTTTAGTGTTCCCAGACATACTACTAGTCAGTTTCAACGGTTTTTCTGCTATAATGCAGTCAAAACTTTTAATTCCATACCTTCGTCAATCAAGCTACTACCCAGTGTGGGGTCCTTCGGCAAACATCTCAAATTACATTTGTTGGCAATCAGAAGCTAACTTTCCAGTATTCTCATTGCGCATTTAGATGTAGTTAATTTCATTTTTGTTTGTTTTTCCGTTTATCGTACATAATTACTCATTATTTATCTTAATTATCAGTTGTGTTGCATCTCTTAGGGTGGTTATATGGAAGAGCGTGTAAAGCGAATATTTTTTGTTAATAAAGGCACTTTATTATTATTTTCCGAGAGAGCTTCTAAACAAACGAATTGTTTGCTGTGTCGTATGAAAGATGATATCCAAGTTAAGGATGCACCCCTCGTGCCATACATTTCCAATTTAGCCAACAGTTTTTCATGATTGACACAGTCAAATGCTCTGCTGAGATCACAAAAAAACTGCAGCAGGACATTCGCCTGCATCTACATAATCGACAATCTGTTTATAAAATGAAAACATAGCGGTTTACGTTGATCTACTGAGCTGTTTACTTGTTATGATATCAAATTGTTCCAAAAAAGACATGAGTCTGTCTAGAAAAACATACTCAAATACCTTTGAGAAACGATTTGGTACTGTTACAGCCCTATAGTTCCCCAATTGGGTGGGATACTTTTTTTAAAGAAGGGTAACATTTGTCCAGTTTTCATATTCAGGAGAAAACGACCAGTTTCAAATGATTTATTTACTAAATATGTGATAGGTTCAGATATAATTCGCATAATTATTTTCAGAAGAAATTCTGGAATGCATTCAATAGAGCGCAGAGCTTTTTTTTAACTTCATTGTGAACTGGTGTTGAACGATTATCACATATTTTCAGAGCGAATAAATCTTTCAGGTTATGATTCGAAGACCCAACAATTTTTCTTATCGTACAAGTAGCATTTACGTTTGGGAAAATGCACATTAAAATGTAATAAGAAAATATTATAAAAAAGATCAAATGCTTCATTAAATCCTATATATCATATAGAGATGACCAATTTTCAGTTTCTAAAGAATATTCGAAATTACAAATATTACCTTCATTGAAGCTTCTTTTCATTTTCGATACCTTGGAGATAGTCTCACATTGCCTCAGTGATTTTAATTCTGCTAGTACGGACCTGTGGTCTGAAATTGAACTGTCTATGACACAAGTGCCACTGTCATGTGAGTTTATAAAAATCTGGTCAATAATAGTACAGGTGTTATCAGTCACTCGAGT
Organism: Gonioctena quinquepunctata; assembly: GCA_018342105.1. NCBI lineage: Eukaryota > Metazoa > Arthropoda > Insecta > Coleoptera > Chrysomelidae > Gonioctena > Gonioctena quinquepunctata. The sequence goes on along the minus strand of JAFIRS010003165.1, from coordinate 138,543 downwards.
AGGCCACTGAACTATTGGGAATTCAAAATTAAATGCCAGCGCCAGAGTGGCGAAAGTTCAAACCAGACATACGTACATTGTCTGTTTTCTCAGAGGTAGTTTTTTTTGTAGTGTTATTCATTTCAAGACTCCAGTGAAGTGGTGTATTTAAATCTTAAGACAATATAATTTGCGAAAACTCACTTTGAAGGAGACAAAGTATGTTCTAATTTGCTTGCAAAAAAAAAACTTTTTCCAAGTTTCTGGACAGCTTAGTGAAGTCATCGGGAATTATTGCTATGAATTATTTTAAAGAACATTATTTGTGAATGTTCAAATTGAAAATAAAACTAACAAAAACAGTTTTTTTTATTTCATCCAAAACAAACAAGATGTTGTGAAAATGTGTCCTAATCACCTAGATAATAGAGAGATTTTAAGCCCCTTAAAAAATCTCCTTATTATGGCGTTGTTGTGGTTATTTCTTCTAACCATAACAATAACCACGACGATGAAACTAAGAGATTTTAAACCCCCAATTTAAACTTCATAATTTGACAGGTGACCCTTATTTTGTTTTGGTTTTTCTAACCTCATAACTTCTGGTGTTAAGTTTGAAAAAATATATGTATTCATTTTGAATGGAGGATTTGGAAAATGTGATAAATAGAAGAGACCGTAATGCAGATTTGATAAGACAGATTTTACTGAGAGATATTTTTCATATGCCTGAGATTTCTCTTACCATAGGTAGATATTTATAAAGAAGGAATTCTACTCTAATTTTCTATTCCCAGACAAAATATTCTGGAAGTATAACCAAAATATATTTTCGCAGGCCAGTCCTAAATGTCAAGTTTCTAAACACTTTAAACATCATTTTTACACGTTGTCAGATACTCAATTCAAATTTTATAATCACGAGATTGCAAAAAAATCAAACTTGGTATTTGAACAATATTACGGCGATATAATAAAAAATATAACAAATTCTCCATAGGTTTAGGAAACAGATACTTTTTAAATAGTTTAATATTAAATATTTCAATCAGCACGTACATCACCTATTTCAAAATGATCTAATGCCCGAAAAGCTGGAATGTGTGGCAACGGTGTCCTGTTACACATAACGATAAACATAACCACAGTACACCTTTATTTTTCCGTAAGTAACGGAATCGGTTATCGTTAATAACGTTAAAGGATCGGCAAAGTTCTTTTGCGCATGTTCACAATAACGATAACGGAAAAAAGGTGAAAAATGAAGGGGCTTAAAATCTCTCTATAGTCACTCTTTTTCCATACTGTATGAATAATCTTCGGTATGTTGAATAATATCTGTTTTTTCTCTTCTTAACTCTCTTTTTTTTTCTTCTCAACTCTCTTTGAAGGTTCTCTTTTTTACTTTTTTTCTTGACCACACACGATACAGAAATCTTTTGGGAAGGAACTGTATTCTTCTTCAAGATCCGAAGAGCCCGTCGTCTTTCTATAGACTCACTCAACCCTAGATTAGTCTGCACCAGTATGTTACATTCATTTTGTCATGGAGAATGATAAAAACTTATTCCAGTACAATGGGATCGTTTTGCCCAAGAGTCACATTGAGGTACACAACAATAATGATTTGAACTAGAATCACTCATTTTTTTACTCGAGGACGTACAATAGTCAACAGAATATTCACCAGGTAAACCAGAATTTCATTGAATGTCAACAATCACAAGAGATTCGACAAGTTTTAAGTGTACAGCGGCTAAAATCATATAAACATTAATGTTTCGAAAAGTAAACAATGTGCCCTTATCACCGAAATATACATATAGTCACTCTTATGAATAATTTTCGGTATGTTGAATAATATCTCTTTCTTCTCTTCTTTCCTGTCAACTCTCTTTGAAGATTCTTTTTTACTTTTTTCTTGGCCACAGACGATACAGGAAGATTTTCGGAAGGGACTGTATTCTTCTTCAATAGCCCATCGTCTGTCTATAGACTCGCTCAATACTAGATTAGTCTGCACCAGAACGTTACGTTCATTTTCTCACGGAAAATGATGAAAACCTATTCCAGTACAACAGTATCATTTTGCCAAGAGTAACATTGAGGTACACAACAATAATGATTTGAACTTGAATGACTAATTTTTTCAGTCGAGGACGTACAATAGTCAACCAGGTAAATAAGAATTTCATTATATGTCAACAATCATAAGAGATTTGACAAGTTCTAGGTGTACAATGACTAAAATCATATAAACATTAATGTTTCAAAAAGTAAACAATGTACTCATGTATAGTTTCAAAAACCGACACCAGAGGGAGTATCCGTTATTTTGAATGACCAATTGGAGTAAGACTAAAACCCCACAAAACATAACATATAGATTTTGTTTCAGTTCAATAAAGTTCCTTGTATTTTGCAAAGAAAAACATTCTCAATTGAATATTGAATAAAAAGATTCTTCTGAAAATTTAAAAATCTACGATAAAAATGAAGTTATTTCTTGTAATATCTAACAGAAAACAACTACTTCCCCGGCTAAAGCCACACTGGACATTCAACTACATCTGATAGCTATTGTGAAGGACCCTAAACTCAAAAGAACAAATCTGAAAGTGAAAATTTGCATTTTAATAAAAAATAAGAACTCATGAATGAGGAACGGTTTTAGAAAAAGGAGTACTCACCAGAGATCACTTGTAACACTGATGCAAGAGGAGAATCGCAATCACTAGGTCCCCAATACATTTTTGTTGACGAAAAAAAATGCACGCTTCCACGATCATCAGAAAGAATTGAGAAACACATTTTTTAGAAGCAATCTCACTTTGAGAAGATTTCCTTCAGAGTGACACTTTGAAATTAGTGTTTTTTTGACATCTATAACCTGTCATGGGGTATAATAGACCAATTTGTTTGAAAATATGTTTTCTTAAAATCAGATGTGGAATCATCCTTTAATTATTATTTTATAAAAAAGTACAAGAAATGTTCGTTCAGCAGACCACTTTGCAGCAACATAATTTGTTGATATTTCAAACTTAAAAAATAATAGTTTAAAAACTAAAGAACACGCTTTAATAGAAAACCAAACTAAAAAGTAGAAAATAATTTTAAATGAGTTTGAAATAAGAATACAGTGATTAACAATAAATTTATTTCATCGTAAAAAAGCGTGGGGTGCTTGATGTCAATTGTTGTTAATATTTCATAGACATATATTGGTAAAAGTAGAATCATTATGAAAATATCTTAAAAAGCACCCCACGCTTTTTTACGATGAAATAAATTTGTTGTTGATCACTGTATCCTTCAATTTTGACAAAATAATCATAATCTCCGACCCCAAAAACCCCCACAGAGCAATTTTGAATAGAATTGGACCATAATCACAAAACTCGTCCGCCATTTTGGAGCCGCCATCTTGAATCCTTCAATTTTGACAAAAGAATCATAATATTGGACCCGAAAAACCCCCACATACCAATTTTGAATAGAATCGGACCATAATCACAAAACTCGTCCGCCATTTTGGAGCCGCCATTTTGAATCCTTCAATTTTGACAAAATAATCATATCTCCCCCACGAAAACCCTCATATACCAATTTTGAAGCGAATTGGACCATTATCACAGAACTCGTCCGCCATTTTGGAGCCGCCATCTTGAATCCTTCAATTTTGACAAAAGAATCATAATATTGGACCCCAAAAACCCCCACATACCAATTTTGAATAGAATGGGACCATAATCACAAAACACGTCTGCCATTTTGGAGCCGCCATCTTGAATTTTTCAGTTTTGACAAAAGAATCATAATTTCCGACCCCAAAAACCCCCACATACCAATTTTGAATAGAATTGGACCATAATCACAAAACTCGTCCGCCATTTTGTAGCCGCCATCTAGAATTTTTCAATTTTTACAAAAGAATCATAATATTGGACCCCAAAAACCCCCACATACCAATTTTGAATAGAATCGGACCATAATCACAAAACTCTCCTACCATTTTGGATCCGCCATCTTGAATTTTTCAGTTTTGACAAAAGAATCATAATCTCCGACCCCAAAAACCCCCATAGACCAATTTTGAATAGAATCGGACCATAATCACAAAACTCGTCTACCATTTTGGAGCCGCCATCTTGAATTTTTCAGTTTTGACAAAAGAATCATAATCTCCGACCCCAAAAACCCCCACATACCAATTTTGAATAGAATCGGACCATAATCACAAAACTCGTCCACCATTTTGGAGCCGCCATCTTGAATTTTTCAATTTTGACAAAAGAATCATAATCTCCAACCACGAAAACCCTCAGATACCAATTTTGAAGCGAATAATAATAATAATTTATTTGCTCAAAATACAATAAAACATTGAATCGTGCAATACATTCAAATTATAGCAAATAAATAGAGTAGAATACCCATAAAAGGTAAAACCTTGTGCATGGGTATACTACTTATGATATATAAGCCTAAAAAAATATATATAATATAATAGGATAATGTTAAATTGTAAAACAGAAGGTAATTTTAAATTCATTGACAAATACATTCAGTATGTTTATTATAGTTTGAATAAAATAAAATAAGTAAATAAATGAATAAAATGTTTCTGCCACTTATTGTTTTGGTTTTCATCTTTGTATAAGAGCTATTTTGGTGCAGAGCTGCGATAAATTGAAATTATTTCGTACCTTTATGTCTCATATGGAATACATGACTCGGTTTATAGAATATATATATTTTTTGTGTTATATAGGGTTCGATTTATGATTATCTCTGAAATATTTGAAGAACCTGGTTGGGAGCTAAATTCAAGAGCCATATATATTTTAATTTTTTTTAAATGCCAGAACTATTGATGTTTTTTATTTCATTGATACCTATTATTAACTTTTATTTATGTGTGTGTATATGTATGTTGTGCTAATTACTATATGTTTGTTATCAATGTATTTCTATGTAACTATATTTTTATTCTACTTATTTTATTTATTGACTGTACTTATATATTAGTCTTGGGCTAAATAAAGGATTCATATATTTGGGATTTTCCTGTAAATTATAGGGTTTAGGTAAAAGAGAAATCTTTGGTTTTTTGTCGTTCCTACCTTTGGTATTTTTGTAGTTTGATTTTTTAGTCTAGTGTTGTATGGATGGTCAATTTGGGGGAGCTCATATTTGTGTTTATGATGGTAACATGCAAGGTTCAAAAAGTATAACTGATGGAATGTGAGCAGTTTCGATTCTTTGAAAAGTTGTTCTGTTGGGAACCTGTAATCTTTTCCACACATTATTTTCATCAGCCATTTTTGGGTACCTTCGAGGTTTTTAATGTAATTGTTTGTTATTCCTCCCCAAACAAGTATACCATAGTTAATATGTGTTTGGGCTAGACTGGTGTACAGTATTTTCATTTGTGGTATGTTGAACAATTTTTTGTATAATTTAAATTTAGTTATTAATGATCTTAGTTTTTTGGTAACATATTCAGCGTATTTATGCCATCTGAGATTTTGATCTATGATCGGACCATAATCTCAAAACTCGTACGCCATATTGGAGCCGCCATTTTGTTTTTTTTTACACAAAAATTTCTTAATGCATTGTCACCGGAATTATGTACACCTGCCAAATTTCAAATCATTCGGATGTCTGGAAGTGGGTCAAAATCGCGCCCAAAGGAGTCGGTTACAAACAAACGGACATACAAGTGAAGCTAATATAAAGCGTGTAAAAAAGGAGTACTTTATTATGTATTAGTGTCTGAAGCTATGGGTAAGATAAAAAAAATACCCTAGACAGACGATTTAAACATATACTTTGCTGTGGCAGACCATTTTTAACAATTTGATATCGTTGCTGCTACGCAGCAGTGCTTGGGTCGCATATAGTTGAAATTCATTTCCTGTCCTTGTGGATAAATGCTGTCCAAATGAATTTGGGGATTAAAACTATTTCATAGAATTTAAGCCACTTTATTGTTGAGAATATTTCCTATGCAGGTCAGAATTAATACAAACCATTGAGAACTTTGTTCAACATGAAAGTGTATAAAATTGACTAGGAGTAAATGTACTTCTGAGTTGAGGGCTTTTATAGTTGGTAGGAAACGATAGTTTGAAATGACAACTTTGAGCCATGCGAACGGTTTTAAAAATATCAAGTAGAAATTCAAAGCCATTCAATCTAAAGGAAATAGCACATAATATATGAGAACGTGGGTTTCAGGATATGTTATTTATTCTAGATACACAGTACCTGAAACAATACTTCAAAGAAGATCAAAGGGCTAAATTTAAGAAGTATGATTTTTTTTAATTAGTTCAATAACTCCAATTCTAACAAGATTTTTACTAGGTTTTCAAATATAATGGTTCATTTGTTTATTATTTCTTGAAGAATTATAAAAATATTCATTTGTTTTTTGGTAGAATTGATTTAATTCAATTTCAAATTTACTATGAATATATGATGTTACAAATAATATGCAATATATAAATCCTTTCATTTTGAATACAGTGGGAAAACTCATCATTCACGACAGATTGTAAAACCAAAACAATTGGAAATAAAACAAAAACCGTTATATGCAACTACAAAATATCCAGAATTGATTTTATGGAGTATCTTGGAATATATACAGACTGTTTTCAAATTTGTGGCACTTCTAAAAATATGTGATTCTACAAAAAATACAAATAAAAAAGTTGCAAAATAACGAAGATAGAATTAATAGAAAATTCAAGTTACTTTTAATATTTTTTACAAAACATTTTTCTCGTACCATTTGAAAACATAGTCATCAATATTGGATGTAAAATATCCAATTTGATTTGAGTCAAAATAAAGAGTTAAAGTAGGAAGTTTTTTGCTAAAAATATCAAAAATGGGAGAAACACAGAAACCATATACTTACATAATATAAATAAAAGAAGAATTGGATATGTTGAACATCTCCAATCATACTGTGGGCCCTTATTTTGTGCAATATCCTTTGAAGTAGAATGTTATAACTACTACATTTATAATTTTGAGTCATTTCAAACCACATTTTTTTATTTACCACTTCCAACCAGAATATAATATCCTAATTATTTGTTATATCACTTTGTACAGCTGTGTTGACAAACTGAAAATGAAATTCATAAATAACAATAAAAATATTAATCACTCTTGGGTTCACAGCTTATACTGATCACTTATTTCCCAGCGTATACTGATCACTCTTCTTATTTTCACTCATTGTCAGCTTTAGTGATGCAAAGCAATTTTTTCGTTGTCGCACATTATTTCCAGTATCAGTATATTCCTTATTCTATTCTTTAGTTACAATTCCTATCTAGTGAAGCATATACATCAAATATTAACAAGGGATATTTTATTAAGCCAACACAGGAATGAGTCATGAAGAACGTAAAATATAAACCCTATTTTAAATTCGAGTCGAGTAAGATTCAAGGTGGATTTATGCAACCTTTCACAGATCAGAACTAACGAATAGGAGAAACCGATGATTCAGCAGAGATGATGAGATCGGTATCGCTACATGTTACATGAGACGTAGTAGCGATACAAATTACATCATGTGTGGGGTTGTATCAGTATCACGGAAGAAAGGAACTGTTTTTATGTTGAAAAAATACAGAATTTTTGTTTTTGATAAAGTATGTTTATGACTGTCACAAATTTACTGTGATATTTTCATTTAATACATAGTTTTTCACAATACTACTACTGAGTTGTATGAATCCACCTTTTTAAAATAAAAATTGAGAAGAAAATATACAATAAAAAAGTGTATGACAGAAAGTAAAGAAAAATAACTAAAATCTGGGTGTGCAACAAATTACAACTAAAATTTTAATACACCACCAACTAGAGCGTTTTTTTTTAAGAAACCATGAATATCGAAAACGATCATACGAATTGATTGGTTAATTCAATAAGTTCAACAGGCAAATTCACATTAATGCCCCGTTTGGTTCTTGAAGCATTTCGAATGAATACAGAGGCGATATTGAAAACTAGTATGGAATGTTTTCTTCATTGCGAAAAAGACATAAACAAATCAAATTTGAATATACAATTAGTACATTAACTAACGGTTCTTTTCTGTATTTAAGTACTGTATAAAAATAAAGTTTCGTTTTCTAGAAAAATCCCTATTATGTAGGCCAATAAATAGTTAACAGCACAATACAATCTCAATAATACTTATTTGCTAGACACTTTTATTAACTTTTTCCGATATCAATAAATAGAGTATTTTCCATAATATCATTTTCATTATTGTTCTAGGTCCAATAAACCTTGTATACGTTCAATGCAGACCTTGGAACCCTCATAGGCCTCTCTTGAAAACTGAAAAAAATTATTGTTAAAATAATAATTGAGTTTGTGACAATCCTCGTGAAAATTTTGCATGTTACATGATTTTATCAAAAATGCCTCTTCTTTGTAGGGATAATTGGAGGAATCAACTAAAAAATTTAAAATAAGAATATATAGGCGCTGTTCCATTTGAGGTAAGGCAATTGATATCTGCTTTCGATATAACAAATATTATTAATATCTCAGTGAAAATGGCTTTTCTAAAAACCCAAATACAAAAAAAATCTAATAATCATCTGGCATCTTCTTTGAACGCTTCCATTCAAAAATAGAAAGATTTACAGAACATTAATTCCCAATTGATGATTTGCGGAAAAAATGGTATTCGGAGCTGAATATAATACTTTGTTTTTGCTGAACTGCAAAATCAAATATTTACAGATATACTTACCAGAGAAAAATTCAAGAATCCGTGGGGCAGACCATCTAACACGTCAAATTTTACATTATTGCCAACATTTTTCATTCTTTTCGCAAACATTATGCAATCATCTAAACAGGGGTCATAAGGAGTACTCTGAAAAAACAAATTTTCATCAAAAAATATATAATTCCGAATAGAGATGGAAGATATTAGGAGAGAAAAAATTGAACATGTGGTATTAGTAAATGTCAACTGACCCAATAATGAACTGAGTCAATTCCATCAAAACTTTATTTGAATAGTTAATGCCTTCCATTTTGATTCTCCTCAGATAAAATTTTCGTCAATGAACGCGCAAATGTTTTATTATTGATGCACTGATTGTCGAATTTTCATAATGACATGTTTCATGACATTTCATAGCTATCTAATACAAAATATGGCAAAATAATCCGATTTTTATAATAATAATAATATTTATTTCGTCATTTAAATGCAGACAGGTTGCATAAATAATAAAAACGTCAAAATTACAGTTACATTGGGAAAGGATCAGTTAACAAATCTGTCATTTGAATAGTTATTGCCTTCCATTTTGATTCTCCTCAGATAAAATTTTCGTTAATGAACGCGCAAATGTTTTATTATTGTTGCACTGATTGTCGAATTTTCATAATGACATGTTTCATATTTCATAGCTACCTAATACAAAATATGGCAAAATAATCCGATTTTTAACCGACGAAACCAAAAAAAAGGAGGTTCTCTATTCGACGGGTATATTTTTTCATTATTTTTTTTTATGTATGATCACGCACAACTTTTTACAGAGCGGTTCGATTCCGATGATTCTTTTTTCATTGGATAGGGTGTACAAAATCCTCCCAAGGGAGAAAATGAAGAATATTGATCGTTCACCCTCTGAATTTTGGTCCGTTAACCGATTCTATCAGGCATAACTTTGTAGTGGGTTTTCCGATTTGGATGTTTTTTTTTTATTAGAAATGGTATACCTTATAGTTGATCATATTCCAATTTGGAATGAAATGATCCACTCCTATGGGTAGAAAAATAGGGGATGATTGATTTTTCACTTGTGAACTTTGGCACACATATGTAGTTGACATTGACAGACCCTCCTACATCCGTCAAAATGATTACATTCTATGAAAGGATGGAATTATATACAAAGTGATGAAATCAACCAACCACAACTTTCTAAATTAATTTATATTATATAACAATAAATAGTTAAAATATAAAATCATATTATTTGATAGTTAATACTTGAAGTAAGCTAGGTAAGTAAGTATTTTGGAAGTAATCAAAAATTAAGTAGGTAGTAATTAGTAGATTTCAGCAACAAAAAATTGAAAAATAAAAACATTTTAACAAAAAATTAAACAGACGAAAAAATCAACTGAAAAGCAAAAAATAAAATAAACCTTCTTAGTATAAATGATAATTGAGCCAAAAAAATTTTGGCCAAAAAATCCTAAACAATGTAGTAACAATTTTACAGCGAGATACTCGGCTGCGTTTGATTACTTCTTTCAAAGTAATACAATGATCTTCGATAATTGTTTGTTTGGCGCCGACTCAAAATCAGTTACTCACATTAGTTTAGGAGCTCAATTATCATTTAGACTAAGGTTTATTTTATTTTTTGTTTTTCAGTTGATTTTTTCGTCGGTTTAATTTTTTGTAAAAAAGTTTTTTTATAATAATAATATTATTTATTTCGTCATTTAAATGCAGACAGGTTGCATAAATAATTAAAAACGTCAAAATTACAATTACATTGGGAAAGGATCAGTTAACAATTATAGATTTACTTATGCATGTATATATAAAAAACACTAAACAGTTCACACAAGCTAAAAAAATATATTTCTGATTAGGAATTTTTTCAGCTTTGATTTTAAAATATGGGGGATGATTTTATATGTATATCAAATATATTGTAAGGCTTACAACCAGTACAATAAAAGTTTTTTTGGTAAAGCGATGTGCGACGATAATCAGGTTGTGAGATATTTTCTGTGATGGGTGTTATAACAGTGAGTGTTATCTATGGCAAACTTATTATGTTTATTCTTATAGATGTAAGTGCAAGCTTCCAGTATATACAGGGCGAGTCAGAAGTTCTTTGACAAACTTCAGGAGATGATTCCTCACAATAATCTAACAAGAATTGTCCAAATAAATATATGTCCAAAAACGCTTAGTTTCCAAGATACAGGGTGTTGAAATTTTATTTTTCTTTTCTTTTTTTTCAAATAACTTTCGAAATACTGACCTTAATTAAACGAAAATTGGTACTGAGAGGTTTTTCGAGGTGTCGAATTTGAACCTGATGTTATTATTGCTCTCACTCGTGGGGGGCGCCACCTACACGTCTTTTTCTTTTTTGAAGATTCATAACTTTTTTGAGCGTACTTCTAGCACATTTTCAGTAAAAAAATCAATTCCTCATATCATATCTACATAAAAAAGCTACCTTTGTTACAAGTCGCTATAAGCAACCGTTTTCTAGATATTTGGACTTGAAAATTTCAAGACGATTATTTGATAATCGATGCGTGTTGAAGTTATTACCATTATTTTGTATTTTTCGCAAGAATTCTTAGGAAATTAATTTGACGTTTAAGTAGGTAGTTTTGGTTTTTTGTAGGGGGCGCCACCTATTCTATTTATTTTTACTCGTTTGAAATAGCTATTTTTGTATCAAGGGTGCAAAATCTGTATTTGTTTTAATAAAATTTGCAAGAAATATCAACATTTTATTTCAAGAAATTTTGAATATGTAGAATGAAATAAAATAAAGGAAACTAAATTCTATTCAAATAAATTGTTCAGCGAAGATACAGGCATTCAGTCTTCTAGTCATTGAATCTCGTACCCGCTTAAAAATTATTGGTGTGTTTCTTATTGTTTCACAGGCGTCTACTATTCGGTTTCTTAGATCTTCGTCGTTTGCTACTGGAGTTTTATAAACTAGTGACTTCAAATGTCCCCAAAAATAAAAATCTAGCGGATTTAGATTTGGGGACCTTGGTGCCCACGCCTGGTTAGGTTCTTCTACACCTTTACCGATCCATCGATTTGGATAGACAGTGTTAAGGAATTCCTTGGCTACAACGCTAAAATGGGCCAGAGCCCCATCATGCATAAACCACATGCGGATACGAATTTCTTATGGTACATTCTGAAGTAGTCTCAGCAATTCACTTTCTAAAAAGTCTCTTAAGTTGCGTCATTCAGTCTGAACGGAAGAAATAAAGGACCTATCAAGTAATTATCAATTATTGCCGCCCATACATTTACAGAAAATTGATACTGATAATGTCTTTCACTAACTGCGTGCGGATTTTCCAGAGCCCAAACATGGTTGTTATGAAAGTTTGTGATAGCATTTCGGGAGAAATTTGCCTCTTCCGTGAAGAGTACATATCTTAAAAATTGAGGAATTCCAGCCAATTTTCTCAAAAACCACTGACACATAGTAATGCGTTGGGAAAAGTCTCGTGACAAAAGAGCTTGTACCCTTTGAATATGGTATGGATAAAATTGATGATCGTGGATAATTCTCCAAACTGTGGACTGAGTAGAATTGAGAGCTTCAGCAATTATTCTTGTACTTGTTTCTGGATTCTCCTCGAGACCGTTCAAAACAGCTTCTTCCAATTCTGGGGTTTGGACTGCTCGTGGTCTTCCAATAATATCAGCTGCCCTCTTAAAGCTACCTGTTTCTGCCAAACGACGGTGGAGACTGGTAAATGTTGGAGCTGAAGGCAGTACTCGATTAGGAAATCGCTCCTGGTAAATACGTCTTGCTTCGCGCGCATTGCCATGCGCAAGGCCATAAACGAAATGCATATCGGCTAAATGAGCATTATTGATTAAATAATCCATTTTTTCAAAACTAGTGTTTTGAAACTTACAGAAACAAAATGTTTAACTGTCACATAATATGTTCAGAATTCCATTCCATACAACTAACTATGGAATAAACAGTCCTTTGACCAGATTGCAAAGAGACTACAATGATATACAAGATACGGTTGATCTATTTTCACAAACAAATGCAAACTTCAAGAAGACACTTCATTGTATTTTGTAATCTACTATATATTTTGATCTCATTTTATTCTTTTTGTCCTGTCACATAACTTTGCGATGTTTTATTTTAAATTTTTTATATTAACTTTGCGATGTTTTTAATTTTTTTTATTTTTAATATATATGTATTATAATAACTATTGTATACAATTGGAGTTACCCATTAAAATAAATAAAATGTAATAATCAAAACTACTTAGAAAAATCGAATTTAAACGGTTTTCTTCACATAAAGGATTCAATATAAAATTGAACCAGAGAAAGGTAGATCTCAGGTGAAAAACAACTACTTTCCTGGCAAATACCACGCAGAACGTTGAATGATATTCACCTGAAAATCCATGCATACTTCCATAAAATCAATGGACAAATTACCAGCCAAAGTGCAAAGAACTCTGGCTGAAGTGAGCAACGTAAACAACCATCATCGATCTTGAACACCTATAGACGCCGAAAGATAAACTTTAACTGGCGTACCTAGTGACAGAAAGAAACACTCGAAAATATCACTCGATAGGTTTCAAATAAGATTCCTTCAGTAGAGAAGCCCGTCAGCATATAGTGAGAGATAAGTGCATGTGAAGTGGAATGAATAGAAAATCGAATTTAAACGGTTTCTTCACATAAAGGATTCAATATAAAATTGAACCAGAGAAGGTAGATCTCAGGTGAAAACAACTCTTTCCTGGCAATACCACGCAGAACGTTGAATGATATTCACCTGAAAATCATGCATACTTCCATATAATATCAATGGACATTGAATGCAAATGTTTTTTCTGATAAGCTCGATTATGTTTAATTTATGTCGTGTTCACCTAACAATCCGCATACCGGTTTCAGGCTTCTGGCCTCATCAGTACGAGTAGTCAACCAGCCAAAGGTGCAAAGAACTCTGGACTTGAAGTGAGACACACGTAAACAAACATCATCGATCTTGTAACACCTATAGCGCGGAAAGATAAACTTTAACTGGCGGTACCTAGTGACAGAAAGAAACACTCCGAAAATATCCCACCTCGATAGGTCACTAGGTACCGCCAGTTAAAGTTTATCTTTTCCGGCGTACCTATAGGTGTTACAAGATCGATGATGGTTTGTTTACGTTGTGTCTCACTTCAGCCAGAGTTCTTTGCACCTTTGGCTGGTTGACTACTCCGTACTGATGAGGGCCAAGAAGCCTGAAACCGGTATGCCGATTGTTAGGTGAACACGACATAAATTAAACATAATCGAGCTTATCGGAAAGAAACATTTGCATTCAATGTCCATTGATATTATATGGAAGTATGCATGGATTTTCAGGTGAATATCATTCAACGTTCTGCGTGGTATTTGCCAGGAAAGTAGTTGTTTTTCACCTGAGATCTACCTTTCTCTGGTTCAATTTTATATTGAATCCTTTATGTGAAGAAACCGTTTAAATTCGATTTTTCATTCATTCCACTTCACATGGCACTTATCTCTCACTATATGCTAGACGGGCTTGCCACCTACTGAGAAGGAATCTTTATTTAGAAACCTATCGAGGTGGATATTTCGAGTGTTTCTTTCTGTCACTAGGTACCGCCAGTTAAAGTTTATCTTTTCCGCGCTACTATAGGTGTTACAAGATCGATGATGGTTTGTTTACGCTGGTCTCACTTCAGCAGAGTTCTTTGCACCTTTGGCTGGTTGACTACTCCGTACTGATGAGGCCAGAAGCCTGAAACCGTATGCGATTGTTAGGTGAACACGACATAAATTAAACATAATCGAGCTTATCAGAAAGAAACATTTGCATTCAATGTCCATTGATATTATATGGAAGTATGCATGGATTTTCAGGTGAATATCATTCAACGTTCTGCTGGTATTTGCCAGGAAAGTAGTTGTTTTTCACCTGAGATCTACCTTCTCTGGTTCAATTTATATTGAATCCTTTATGTGAAGAAAACCGTTTAAATTCGGTTTTTCTATTCATTCCACTTCACATGGCACTTATCTCTCACTATATGCTAGACGGCTTCCATCTACTGAGAAGGAATCTTTATTTAGAAACCTATCGAGGTGGATATTTTCGAGTGTTTCTTTTGTCACTAGGTACCGCCAGTTAAAGTTTATCTTTTCGCGCATCTATAGGTGTTACAAGATCGATGATGGTTTGTTTACGTGTGTCTCACTTCAGCCAGAGTTCTTTGCACCTTTGGCTGGTTGACTACTCCGTACTGATGAGGGCCAAGAAGCCTGAAACCGTATGCGGATTGTTAGGTGAACACGACATAAATTAAACATAATCGAGCTTATCAGAAAGAAACATTTGCATTCAATGTCCATTGATATTATATGGAAGATGCATGGATTTTCAGGTGAATATCATTCAACGTTCTGCGTGGTATTTGCCAGGAAAGTAGATTGTTTTCACCTGAGATCTACCTTTCTCTGGTTCAATTTTATATTGAATCTTTATGAAGAAACCGTAAATTCGTTTTCTATTCATTCCACTTCACATGGCACTTACTCTCACTATATGCTAGACGGCTTGCATCTACTGAGAAGGAATCTTTATTTGAAACCTATCGAGGTGGATATTTTCGAGTGTTCTTTCGTCACTAGGTACCGCCAGTTAAAGTTTATCTTTCCGGCTCATAGGTGTTACAAGATCGATGATGGTTTGTTTACGTGTCTCACTTCAGCCAGAGTTCTTGCACCTTTGGCTGGTTGACTATCTACTGATGAGGCCAAAGCCTGAAACGTAGGATTGTTAGGTGAACACGACATAAATTAAACATAATCGAGCTTATCAGAAAAACATTTGCATTCAATGTCCATTGATATTATATGGAAGTATGCATGGATTTTCAGGTGAAAATCATTCAACGTTCGTGTATTTGCCAGAAAGTAGTTGTTTTCACCTGAGATCTACCTTTCTGGTTCAATTTATATTGAATCCTTTATGTGAAGAAAACCGTTTAAATTCGATTTTTCTATTCATTCCACTTCACATGGCACTTATCTCTCAAAACTACTTACTTAAACGTCAAATTCATTTCCTAAGCATTCTTGTGGAAAATGCAAAATAATGGTAATAACTTCAACACGCATCGATTATCGAGTACAAATATCTAGAAAACGGTTGCTTATAGCGACTTGTAACAAGGGTAGCTTTTTTACGTAGATATGATAGGGGAATTGATTTTTTTACTAAAAAATGTGCTAGAAGTACGCTCAAAAAAGTTATGAATCTTCAAAAAATAAAAAGATGTGTAGGTGGCGCCCCCTACGAGTAAGAGCAATAATAACATCAGGTTCAAATTCGACATCTCAAAAAACCTGTTAATACCAATTTTCGTTTAATTAAGGTCAGTATTTCGAAAGTTATGTAAAAAAAACGAAAATAAAAATAAAACTTTAACACCCTGTATCTTGAAAACGAAGCGTTCCGGACATATATTTATTTGAACAATTCATATTAGTATATTGTGAGGAATCACCTCCTGAAGTTTGTCAAAGTACTTTTGAATCACCCTGTATAAACTGTAAACTGTTAGTATACCAAGAGATTAGACCAATCAATAGGGATTTTCTGCTCTATTGATTCTGTGACAAAAATAGTACCAGGAAACCACTGTGTCATCATACAGAAGGCGATCCGTAGTTATATCCTGTTATGTTTCCTACTCGCAACTATCATTGCTTAATTTGTTATAAACATTTAAGAGCAAAAAATAGTGTTTTTTTCCATTTTTCGCTTGTAACATGAAAACTAATTAACCCTTTCAGGACCGCGCCGGATTCAGCCGGCGGTGCTTACAGGGCCGACACGGGAAGCGTGTGCGTGTTTGTCCGGCTTCAGTCCCGAAACGTCCAGAGACGTGGAGTGTTTATTGAAGACAGATTTCTTCATGACAACCTATTTTTTTTCTAATTACAGAGAGAAAACAAAATTTATTTTATTTTAAATTTTGTCATTATTACACTTAAAAACATATAAAACTTTTTTGGTAAGAGAAAAATCAGTGTTCATTCTAATAAGTAGTACAAGAAATGTTCATGAAATATACATTCGAATTTTACAACTGAATGGTACCTCTCAAAACACCTTTTCAGAACTATCGCCATTGTAGAGAATAATTGCAACTTTCGTTTGAAAAATGCAGGTAACATACACGTAAACATGCATAAACACTTCTGCACTTCAAACTATTCTTGTTCAACGCACTTGTAACTCAATTTTTGATTAAAAGTACTTAATCCTATTAGAACAGTATGCTTAGCTGTCATGTTCTGCACACCTTCGCCAAAAGTGGCGAGCAAGAGCCGAACCAATCAGTTTTTAGTGTGGGTGTGGTCAGAATACACGTGCTCAATACAAAGCAACCCGCGTGTTCGATCGTTTTCGGTCCTTACATGGATCTCTTGCCGTGCGTTTAAGTCCGCTTTCGGTCTCACGGACACGAAATATTTTTGCGTGTTCGTTCGTTTTCGGTCCTGAAAAGGTTAACTAATCTCAATACTCTCGATGGACAAATTGTGGAGAATCAAAATGCAAATGAAATGATTCCTAGCATGACTCAATCGGATTATTAGTAACCGAGAAAAAACAAAACAAAAACATAAACGGTTTTTTCAAAACTTCATAACACTGCCATTTTTGAAGAGCGCAGGCTCTCCGTGACATAGTAGTGATTCATATGCACATGTGTAGAAAACTCAAGCGCTGTCGGATCATTGGTTTTTGCATATTTGCAATTTTAATTTTTCAATGTACTTTATTGGAGCAAGCCTGGATGCGTCATAGATGGTCCGATTTCAATTTCGTAAAGAGATATTGAAGTAGAAGTGGGGTAGGGCAGCAACGAGGGGAAGCGTATATAATAATACAAGCGCTTTGCTCGCAAGTTATGAATCTGCTGCATTGCCCCCACTACTTAGCCGCTTTCACACGCTCGCCCGTTTTCGTTAACCTAACCTAACCTATATTGCAGTATTTCAACACAAAATGAGAATGTAGAATGTATGTAGTTCTATACTTTTACTTGCAATATCTTTTTGCAAAATTGAAATCGGACCACCTATGACGCATCCAGGCTTGCTCTAATAAAGAAATAAACTAATGATCCGACAGCGCCTGAGTTTTCTACAGATGAAGTACATATCAATCTCTACTATGTCGCGGAGAGCCTTAACTAATACTTCAAAAATGGCTGTGTTATGAATTTTTTAAAAAAACACAGGTTTTTTTGGTTTTGTTACTAATAATCCGAGGCAGTCGTGCCAGGACTCATTCCTTTTGCATTTTGATTCTCTGCAATTCGAGATTGCTTCATTAGTTTTCATGTTACAAGCAAAAAACAAAAAAAAAACACGATTTTTAGTTCTTAAATGTTTATAACAAATTAAGCAATGATAGTTGCGAGTCGGAAACATAACATGATATAACTACGGATCGTCTTTCATATGATGGCACAGTCGGTTTCCTGGTACTATTTTTGTCACGACAAAATCTCTAATGATTGGCCTAGATGTAAAGTATTGTCGACAGGTGGTATTAATATCAATGCTTTCAATAGAAACTTGCTTTTATTTCGGAAATCTGACTATTTAGGTATAGGAACATGATACATCATTTGAAATAAAGTTCAATTGTCTTTCAAGATATTCGATAATAAATTTTAAAAAATGCAGTTTTTATCATTTTTTTTTCTATCGGTAAAATCACAAATTTTGAATGACCCTTAGACATAACTAATTCCCACTAATAAACTTAATTGAAGCTATGTTTTGCACACAAAATAAGGAAATCAATTAATTTCACAAAAACCGCTGGAGATAGCTATAGGGAAGTATCATAGAAAAATTATCGAAAAGCAATAGCAAAGCGAAAAATGCAATAATATCCAAGGTGCCTCATATAAAATATCAAAGTTGTTGCTACTTTTCAATATAAGCGGCAATGCCACAGCTTTTAGATTGATAGAGCGGAAATAATTACCCAAGAAACCAAAATTTCAAAATAATCCTGTCCCGTTCTCTGTAAACGTCTAACCTACCATCGACCGTGAGTGACACTGTATAATTGTTTTTGTTTCTTGTGAAATTGATAATGCTTTGTCAATAAATTGTAAGATTTGAATTTGTTTTGAAACTTTTGGCTTCAATATATGTAATCCTTTGCACTATTTGTCTTTTATTTCTCTTTAGCTGAACAGAACTTTGTATTCCAAAGAACAGAAAAAATACACGTGGGGAAATTGAGGATCTTTACTTTTATGTATAAGGGTGTGTGCCATATATACACAGCATACCCACTAACCCCCAACAATAACCATACCACATCTCCAAAGGCCATTTGGTATAATGACGAACTAAGACAAGTAAAACACGACTTAGATATAGCCTACCAGAAGTATAGACAATCGAATAACAAAAACCTTGAAAACATTTATAAAATAACAAGGAAAAACTAGCGCAAACTAACAAACAATGCAAAGAGAGAAAAACTGAACGCTAATATCATTAATGCCAGTAACAAAACTAGGCAAATTTGGAAAGAAGTTAACACAAAATTTGGCAGAAAGAATCGCCAAGCTGTTGAAATCCATCTTAACATAAACGTCGAGGAAGTTAATGATCCCGTAACTGCTGCAAACTACTTTGGCAAATACTTCTCAACTATCATTGAAAATAAAATGAGTGAACACTTCGGAACTAATCTACCCCAGACCTGCACCACTGGGCAAATCCTTCCTCACACCTTCTTCTTTGAACCAGCCACAACAGAAGAAATCGAATCAATAATAAGAAACCTCAAGAATACTATGTCAACAGGCCCCGATGAAGTGTTAGTGAAAGTTATAAAACAAGTCGGTGATGGCATAATTAGGGATTTCAACATACATTTTATGATCCAGAGTGTTAATTGTTCTCTACTTGAGGATTTGTTGTCTTGCTTTAATATTGCAGTTAGCTTGAGAATGCCCACGAGGGTTAGTAAGGGATCATCAACCTGTATTGATAACTTTTTAGTGAAAACCTCCAATACTTATACAGCATCAGTGGTG
The DNA here is from genome assembly GCA_018342105.1 of Gonioctena quinquepunctata. Lineage (NCBI taxonomy): Eukaryota > Metazoa > Arthropoda > Insecta > Coleoptera > Chrysomelidae > Gonioctena > Gonioctena quinquepunctata. Next base: position 118,626 of record JAFIRS010003165.1, on the reverse strand, counting down.
AATATAGGTGTTTCAGATCACTTTGCACAATTTTTCCATATTCAGGTTAATAACCAAGAGAACATAAGGAAAAACAAAACTAGTTGCACTAAACGCATTTTTTGCTCCGAAAATATCGAGGACTTAAAAAATGCCTTACAACAAGAGAAGTGGTCAAATGTCTATATACATGATTGTCCTGACCTGGCTTTTGAAGCTTTTGCTGAAAGTCTTTTTTATCATTTTGAAAACAGTTTTCCTCTCAAATTGTGTTACGATAGAAATGGTAAAAAGAATGTAAGATTTAAAAAAATATATTGCTGGAGTCCGGAATTAATGGATTTGAAAAAAAAATGTATCCCTCTATAATGCGCTTGCGAGGCATGATAGACGTTTTTCGGAAATCAGTAGTTATTTGAATAAGGAGTATAGAAAACAACTGCAAACCGCCTCTGAACAGTACTACGATAATGTCATTTTGACTGCAGAGAACAAAACAAAAGCAACCTGGGAAATTATAAACAAATTACAAAAAAAAGTAACGCCGATCTAACTAAAGTTTCTCTAGCAGAACAGCTGGGGGTTGATGAATATGATTTAGCAAATGAGTTTAACAGTATTTTTACCAAAATGCCGGTTGACAACAGAGTCTATGATAGTCATTACCTTGAGTCAAATATTCAGAATGAATTCCTCACACTTTCTATATGTCCCCTATAACTAAAAGTGATCTCCTAGATTTAATCCTCTCTCTAAAAAATACAACTTCTTGTGGGATGGATGGTATGAATAATAATCTTTTAAAACAAACTAAGCTTTATGTATATGAGCCATTTTTAATAAATCTGTCAGCTCAAAAAGGGATATTCCCAGAGAAGTTGAAATATGCTAGAGTATCACCCATCTACAAAAAAGGTGACCACACAGATCTGAACAACTATAGATCGATAAGCATTCTATCAAGTATCTCAAAACTGTTTGAACTGAATATGAAGAATCAGTTGACTAACTTTTTTAGAAAATTCAAACTACTCTCACCATCTCAGCATGGTTTTACCAGAAACAAGAGCACAGAGTCTGCTTTATGTGAACTCCATAGCAACATAATTGGACATCTGGACAACAACGAATATGTGATGAGCCTATTTCTCGATTTCTCACAAGCGTTCGACTGTGTTGATCATAGGCTGTTGGTTTCTAAGTTATCAAGATATGGTGTAAGAGGTCTTCCACTACAACTACTGTCTTATTTGACTAATCGAAAGCAGTTGGTGAGACTCAATGAAACTTGCAGTAGTCCTCTGAATATACTCCACGGAGTCCCACAAGGATCAATTCTGGGTCCCTTTCTTTATATAGTCTTTGCGAATGACCTAATAAGACATTTAAATAACAATCACAGCACAGGCATACACACAATATGTTATGCTGACGACACAAATATCCTGGTAGTTGAGAGGGACTTGATTGCCCTGAAAAGTAAAGCCGAAAAAACATATGAACGTGTTCTGAAGTGGTCGGAAATGAATAACCTGAAATTAAACACCTCTAAAACCCACTGTTATACACTTTACGTAGGCAAAATTTAAATTGTACTCTTTTAAAAACACTGACACTAGGTTCAACTATAGATGACAAATTGGCCTGGACTCCACATATAGACAACCTCTGCTCTAAATTGAGAAAAATGTGTTACTCGCTAAGGTTTATGACGAATAATTGTAGTGAAAAGGTGCTACTGATCCTATACTATGCTAATTTCCATTCACACTTAAAATATGGTATTCTGAATTGGGGTAATTGTGCCTCAGCAAGCAGAGTTTTCATTCTGCAGAAATATACTCATGTAGGGATTCATTTAAGAAATTTAATATTTTAACTGTGGCAGGAATATATATATTTTAGAAACCTGTGTATACATTTTTTAAAATCAGAGTACCATGGCTGAACTTTCACATGATTATAATACAAGAAGTAAACACTTGTTATTACCACCACAACATCGTACTTCTCTGTTTCAACATAGTTATGTGGTAAATGGTTGTAAATTTTATAATAGATTGCCAGAAACTATAAAAGATTGCAAAAATGTATTTACATTCATTATGGATAAAACTTGTTATTCTATTGATGAATTTTTCCACTAACTTTATTTTATCATGTACTATCCAATAATATTTATTGTTTTTATGATTGACGTAATCTTGAGTGTATGTACTTAGACATGTATCCGGTGACATCTTTCAGATTTATCATTGTATCATGTTACAGAGATATTGTATCATGTGCAATTTTTATTAACTGAAACAAAGATATATTATTATTATTTAACAAGCCTAATTAATATTTGTATTGAAAAAGGTGAGTTTCCAGATGTTTTAAAACTTGGAAAAGTCCTAGCAGTGCACAAAAAAAGGTGACAAGTCAAATATAGACACACCCATTAGCCACAATATACTAACTGAATCACAACATGGCTTCAGAGCTGATCGATCTACCAAAACTGGTACTTCACTTTTCGCAGATTTCATATATAAAAGTTGCCAACCTCTAAACAAGTTCAAAATAAAACTGAAAACTCTACTATGCTCAAAATCATACTATTCACTTCAAGAATTTTTTGATGATTCCCTCACGAATGAAACCACAAGATCTGAAATTCTCTAGCAAGTGTCTATATTTAATATGAATCTCTCTAATATCTATCCGATAAACTGAAAAGTCTCCTTATATACTGTATTTCTTTCATTCTTTCGCATGTGCCCGGCTATAAACTGTTTTTAACGTTAATGCCTACTCCAACTACTTAGTAATTTTATCATATTCATACTTTTATATTTATGCACATCTTATTTAAATATACCATAATCTTGGATATAACTATTTACATAAGTGTTGACATGTCCTATACCATCAAATTGGTTTCACGGATAAATAAAGGAACTTTGACTTGACTTTGACTTAAAAAAAAGAACTGTATCCTCTGCATATATGGTATATTCACTAGTTAAATTGATTTTATAAATATTTTGAATATATAATAAATATACAATTGGAACTAATTGTTTATAATAGGGATACAATTAATATTTATATAAATAAAATTATTTTTTAAAGAAGTGAATGAATTATTTCATTAAAAATTGTGGAAGTACCATAACAATAAGGAAAGAAATTTTTTATGACCATGTTTCCAAAATGAAAATAAAATAAATAATTTATCGAGAGATTCAATATTTTTCAAATGAATCTTGAAAACTCTATTAAAATGCATGTACGTGTCTATTATTGGCGTTTAGGGGACCAGAAATATTCAGCGCAACCCTAGATAATTGAAATTAAGTCTCTTACCAGAACACATATTGGTGGAAATGACTTCAAATCCTCATCGGGGGCACAAATCGGGCTGAGATATGGATCTTTCGGTACTTCAAAAGTGAATTTATTCATCATATTGCTTTGTGCATCAATATCTAAATCCAATAACTTCTCGGCAGTGGAAACCGTTCTTTCTCCTAAAAAAAAAAAATACATGTTACGAATTTTGGCAATGCCTACAAAACATGAGCATAAACTTTTCTGAAATATATTGTTTATAAACTTTTAAAACCCACAACAGAACTCATTCATTACATTACATAGGACATCGGTATGATAAGATTATTTGATGGTTTTCAGAGACAACTAAACATTTAACAATTTCTGTAGTGGGTGCTTCCAATTTGTATTTGCTATTAAACGATTACCTAGATATTGTGTAAAATGCCCCTTCATATTATACAAAAATGAAGTAACCTTCGCTTGGATAGAATTGTCAGTGCTGGCGCATGACGAAGTAGTTTCCTCTCTCAGAACGGAGATTCGGGAGCCATCAGTTTCTGTATCAGAATCTAGAAAAAAGTATATTTGTTTAATTATATATAATAAAATTTAACGAACAACTTTCCCAACTACATTGAGGAATGGAAATATATGAGGAACGAAAATATGGCAATATAAAAGCCTCAGTTGTAGGCTATATGATTACTTTGCAGCAAACAAAATATTGAGCAACAAACAATATGGGTTTAAACAGGGCGTAAGCTCAACAGATGCAATGTTCAATCTTGTAGATAACATTAAACAAAGTATGGATAGTAATAATGAATGTATTGGAGTGTTTATTGATCTAGCAAAAGCCCCATGCAAAACTCCTTGATGCACTTGAGCATTATGGAGCAAGGGGCACTGTGCTCAGAGTTTTTCAAAACTATCTGTTTTAACAGACACCAGAGAACAAAAATAAAAAATGTATATAATCATCCAAAAACATTCCAAACGGGAGTCCCACAAGGAACTGTCCTTGGACCAATTTCTTTTGTTGCCTACATCAACTCACTACTAAAATAGACGACATAGCAATATCATATGCTGATGACACAGTCCCCATTTTTGAAGACAGTACCCGGAATCAACTACGCAAAAAAACTGAAGCAGGCATAGCTATAGTTAAACATTGGTTAGATTACAACAAACTATCTTTAAATGTAAGTAACACTTCTTATATAGCATTCTCACTAACAGATGAAAACCGACCAAATTTTACCACACTAAAGATCCCAAACACTACACTAAAAATAATGGAAATTGATAAAGCTAAATATAACTAATATATAACTATCGACAAAAGTCTTAAATGGACAAACCATGTAAACATCCTCACAAATTGAAAACGCAGATTGATTCACAAATTTTTTGAACTAAGAAAGTTTATGAATACAAAGACACTTCTGATGATATATAAGACACTAGTCGAATTAATAATATCATATGGAATTCTAGTATGGGGAGGACTTTATAACAATACATTAAACCCACTTAATGTTTGAAATGAAATGCATGAAGCACACAAAGTCGTCTTCACAAAAGGTTCAATATAAATTAAAACACAATTGGTAGACCGACAGGCGAAAAACAACTACTTTCCTAGCAAATACCACGCAGAACGTTGAATGATATTCACCTGACAATCCATGCAAACTTCCATATAAATGGATATTATTCGCAAATGTTTCTTTCTGTAAAGCTCGATTATATTTAATTTCATGTTGTGTCCGCCTAACAATCCGCATACCGGTTTCAGGCTTTTTGGCCCTCATCAGTACGGAGTAGTCACCAGCCAGAGATCCGGAGAGCTCTGGCCGAAGCGCCGAAGTGAGACACAACATAAATAAAATCATCATCGAGCTTAAAACATCTTTAGGTGCGTCGGAAAAGATAACTTTTAACCGGCGACACCTAGTGACAGAAAGAAACACTCCATACAAGGTGTCGCCGGTTAAAAGTTATCTTTTGTGACGCACCTAAAGATGTTTTGAGCTCGATGATGATTTTATTTATGTTGTGTCTCGCTTCGGCCAGAGCTCTCCGGATCTCTGGCAGGTGACTACTCTGTACTGATGAGGGCCAAAAAGCCTGAAACCGGTACGCAAACTGTGTCTTTATAACTAAGAATCCTCAGCTCAAAAACTACCCTCTTACAGCACCCGACAAGTCACAAACAAACTATTGACGACACCAAACTGTCATAAAGAAAGTTATAGATTCACAATAACTATTGCTCCAAAAATTTTGAATACCCTACCAGCAGACATTAGAAACATAAAAAATTTCAAACTATTTAAAAAAAATGCAAAAATTATATTAGCAGCAACATCAGTAATATATGAACATATATAATATCACAGGACTAATAATCTGATCTAATCTGATGTATAATCATATAGTATTAATTATAAATTATGAGTTATCAATATGTTATTGGTGATACATTACTATTTATTTATTTATTGTCATACAGACGGCAAATTACTTATTATACTTATAATGTATTATCTTAGTATTTTAGTAAATAAGTAGAATAGAAAAATTTGTTGAAAATATGAACAGGATGTTCATAAAATCAAATGTGGAATCATCTGCGACTGAAAGATAAACTTTAGTCACTATCTTCCATCGTCAAGATAACCTCTTGTGGGGTATTCATGTTGAAAAGGGAAACATTCTCAATTGAATATTGATAGAAAGATTTTTCTGTGAATTGAAAAATCCACGATAAAAATGAAGTTATTTTTTGTGAATGTCTAACAGAAAACAACTACTTCCCCGGCTAAAGCCACGCTGGACATTGAATACATCTATATTAGGGTCTTTTCAGAATATCTATCAGATCAATGTCCAGCGTGGCTTTAGCCGGGGGAAGTAGTTGTTTTCTGTTAGACATTCCCAAAAAAATCTTTCTATCAATATTCAATTGAGTATGTTTCCTTTTTCAACTAGAATCGAAAAATTACACATACAAGTGTATACTTGAAAACTAAAACAACTTATATATTGAAAATAAGTGATGTAATAATGTAATGCACACATCTTCTAAATTCAACAAAACTTTAACCACTGTATTCTTTTCGGGATCGAAAAACGTTATTTTTAGGTTGCTATTTTTTCTTGCCGCCTATGAAATATTTTTGAAATTCGCGGGCAATTTTTTGGGTCGTTGCGAGCGCCGCAAATGTTTAGTGGAACGTGCCTTTAGTGTTGTTGAGAAATGTTAGGTTAATGCTTCCACATCTTTGCTCTCCATTTATGCCTCCGTTTCGTTCGTTCATCGATGGTAATAAATAAGTATACTTTTCATTACTGATTGATATGGGTTCTAGAAAACTTTCGAATAAATATTTTAAGATAGTGCGACTGATGCATGGTGGTGAATCTAATTCAAATGAAAATGAGTGTGCTGCAGGTTTCAACAGAAATGCAACCTATTTACAGATATCTTGGAAGCAAGAAATAAAACAAAAGTGGCTGAATACAGCAGAATGATGATGATCCTTAGTCTAGAAAATATAGAAAGAAGAAGGGTGTATTTTCTTCAGAAGAAAGTGAGGCCGATGAAGCAAATGGAAATTACCTCTACCTCCCCCATTTAAGCCTACAATGAAATAAATAATAGTTTAAAAAAGCTAAAAAACACGCTTTTTATAAAAATCAAACTAAAAAATAAATAAATAATAGTTTAAAAATACGGAAAACACGCTTTTATAGAAAACCAAACTAAAAAAATATAAAATAAATTTTAATATATTTGAATTAAGAATAGTGTAAAAAAATCTAATAAATATAAATTAATAATAATGTAAATGAGAAAAAAAAATATTTTATTTAAAAAAAAGCTGGCGTGCTTAATTGAATCTTAAAAAGCACCCCACGCTTTTTTTTAAATAAAATAAATTTTTCTCTTATTTACATTTTAATTTTGAATAATCTATATTAAAATTATACACTATTCTTAATTCAAATATAAAATTTATTTCCTATTTTAGTTTGGTTCTTAAAACTGTTTTCATTTTAAACTATTATTATTATTTAGTTCATTTATAAAAGCGTGTTTAGTTTGGTTTATTTATAAGAGCGTGTTTTTTTAAATTTTTTTAAACTATTATTTGTTCTAATCTACTATTAATTCCGTGAGTACTATTAGTAACTGTAATTATTTTCCAAATCATTAATGTGTACAGCTGTATTAATAGTCAAATCTCGATTTTAGAAGTCATTCACAGATTTTAACGTTGTCAATATATACAGTGAGCCGCCATCTTGAATTTTTCAATTTTCACGAAAGAATCATAATATTCGACTCCAAAAACCCCCACATACCAATTTTAATGAATCGGACCAATCACAAAACTCGTCCACCATTTTGGAGCAGCCATCTTGATTTTCAATTTTCACGAAAGAATCATAATATTCGACTCCAAAAACCCCCACATACCAATTTTGAATACAATCGGACCATAATCACAAAACTCGTCCACCATTTTGGAGCCCCATCTTGAATTTTCAATTTTCACGAAAGAATCATAATATTCGACTCCAAAAACCCCCACATACCAATTTTGAATAGAATCGGACCATAATCACAAAACTCGTCCACCATTTTGGAGCCGCCATCTTGAATTTTTCAATTTTCACGAAAGAAGCATACTATTCGACCTCTAAAAACCCCCACATACCAATTTTGAATAGAATCGGACCATAATCACAAAACTCGTCCACCATTTTGGAGCCGCCATCTTGAATTTTTAATTTTACAAAGAATCATAATTCCGACCCAAAAACCCTCAATACCAATTTTGAAGAATGGACCATAATCACAAAACTCGTCCGCCATATTGGAGCCGCCATTTGTTTTTTTTTCACACAAAAATTTCTTAATGCATTGTCATCGGAATTATGTACACCTGCCAAATTTCAAATCATTCGGGCGTCTGGAAGTGGGTGAAAATCAAGTCCAAAGGAGTTGGTTACAAACAACATACACGTGAAGCTAATATAAAGCGTGTAAAAAGGATTGAGTCCCTCTCATGTGTCTCCTGTCAATACTGAAGCAAATGGCATTTTACCTCCATTCAAACCTACAATAAAAACAGGATGGAATCCCTCTCAAGTGTCTCCTGTCAATAGTGAAATAAATGAAGGTGTATAATTTTCCAAGTAGTCTTGAGTAATGATCATATATAACAAACTCAAACTTGGCAAATCTTTCCTTTACGTACTCTTTGAAGCAAAGTTTTATTCCATTGTGTTGATTAATCATTTTTCAGTCAAATTTGATGTGAAAAACAGGAGGAGGGAACACATATGAGTTAATGAAAAGGTGTTCATCCCGATTATAAGCAAAGGTCTCTCATCTCAATATAGTTACCACGTCGAAAATGAAACAATCATTCAAGGATTTGAAAATGGTCCACTTCCTGATCAGTGGGTGGAACAAAAGATATATTGCTGATTATTATCGAATATATACATACAAAAAGAAATAGTTAAGGAGAGCAAATGAATCGTTCTCAGAATATTTTTATTTATTTATACTTTTAACCAGTGTTGTTATTCTTTCGTTTTATTATACATTCTTTTAGAGTATCTACTTACATGTATGTTGTTATTTAATGAATTCCTTTGGCGGATGATGTGTAAACAGTTAGTTTTTGAAAGTGTCGTCAATTTTTATATGTGCAAGATATAAAAGAATGAAACTAGAGTTCTAGTAGCTCAATTTTGGTTGTATCAATTTTTAGTTAGATTTCAACCTTTGAAATATGTGAGAAGACAAATTTCATTAAAATCTATTCATGGAATTTATAGAGAAAATTGTTCATAAGTTTGATAGGTTCAAGATAAACAACTTCTGTTACCATTTTTTTGTGAATGTGTTGTGTGGGTTGTTGATTATTACCCTGCTGGTATTTCCGTCTTTTTTAAGATTGACACAGATGTTATCTAAGCAGTTTTCTCCTCTTGTGGGATCCTTGGTGACCGGATATGCATGAAATATATTCAGAATATCTAAGATAGCATCAAGACAATCTGATTTTTTTGAAAAATTCACATTAAAATCCCCGCATACCAACAGTTCGGACTTTTTATGTTTTTCTACAAGATTTTCAATTGTCTCATATAGTGAATCAGTAAAAATATTGAAATAGCCATCTGGGGTTCTATATAGAGTTAGAACTATTAACCAGAGATGTTGTCAATTCTACAGTCAGTGTTTTTCGATTGATTTTGTTGATAAAGCTTTAAATTGAACTCCTTTTTTTTACACGCTTTATATTAGCTTCACTTGTAAGTTTGTAACGGACTCCTTTGCACTTGATTTTCACCCACTTCCAGACGTCCGAAAGATTTGAAATTTGGCAGGTGTACACAATTCCGGTGACAATGCATTAAGAAATTTTTGTGTGAAAAAAAAAAATGGCGGCTCCAATATGGCGGACGAGTTTTGTGATTGTGGTCCGATTCGGTTCAAAATTGGTATCTGAGGGTTTTCGTGGTCGGAGATTATGATTCTTTTGTCAAAATTGAAAAAAAAAAATGGCGGCTCCAATATGGTGGACGAGTTTTGTGATTATGGTCCGATTCGCTTCAAAATTGGTATCTGAGTGTTTTCGTGGTCGGAGATCATGATTCTTTTGTCAAAATTGAAAAATTCAAGATGGCGGCTCCAAAATGTTGGACGAGTTTTGTGATTATGGTCTGATTCTATTCAAAATTGGTATGTGTGGGTTTTTGGAGTCAAATATTATGATTCTTTCGTGAAAATTGAAAAAATCAAGATGACGACTCCAAAATGGTGTACGAGTTTTGCGATTATGGTCCGATTCTATTCAAAATTGGTATGTGGGGGTTTTTGGAGTTGAATATTATGATTTTTCCGTGAAAATTGAAAAATTCAAGATGGCAGCTCACTGTATATATTGGCAACGTTAAAATCTTTGAATGATTTCTAAAATCGAGATTTGACTATTAATACAGCTGTACACATTAATGATTTGGAAAATAATTACAGTTACTAATAGTAATCACGAAATTGATAGTAGATTATAACAAATACTAGTGTAACGAACCTAGGCCGGACCTGTCGCCGCGCGCGTTGCCGTCGACAGCGATGAGGTCATCCCCGGAGATGTTCGAGAACAGTCCAGTCGCTCTGCCGCGGAGAGCAACGGTCGATATTGGAAACGATTGGAACATGCTGGTCGCCAACTGCCGGAATTCGAAAGATCGGGAATTCTGTGACGGAGATAAATAGGTAGCCCTCAAGATGGCATAGACAGTCTGAACGAGCCCATACGATCGAGCTATACAGTGGCGTAGTAATATAAATTAAGTTGTAGATTTAAGTGTGAAATAAATTAGTTGAACCAAGTTAAGTTTATTTACGTTACAATTGGTGTCAGAAGTGGGATTTTGAAAATAAACAAGTGATCGTGGAGTGGATAGTCAGAAAAATAAATTGATAGACCTTTTTGTACGCCCAAAATAGACAGTGGCCCGGTTTTCGCGAATAGGACAATTGTGCGTGGGAATATAAACTGATACACTCTTCGCGTGAAACAGACAATAGACTGGTGGCCCGTGGAAAAGAATTCGCGAAGTGAATTTTTAACAAACTGATAAACTTTTCGTGTGAAACAGACTGATACCTCGTCAAAGACAAAATGTGTTCAAGAAAAGTGCGCCTTGCGGATTTGAAGGTAGCGGAATTGAAACAGGGATTAGAGGAAAGGGAACTGACTGGAAACAACGGGTAAAAAGCAAGTACTCTAGGAAAGACTTGCAGAAGGACTTATACAAGAAGGTGAGGACCTCGAAACATTTTTATTGAAGTTCGGAGGTGATTTAAGTTTGGTAATGAATAAACTCGAAGAAACTACTAAATCCGTGAAAGAAGAACTGCAACAAAATTCGAGGACTTTGGAAGAAAATGCTAGAAATCTGGAAGAGAAGCTTCAAGAAAATTCTAGAAATCTGGAAGAGAAGCTTCTAGAAAATTCAAGAAGCTTGGAAGAAAATGCTAGAAATCTGAAGAGAAGCTTGGAAGAAAATTCTAGAAATCTGGAAGAGAAGCTTCAAGAAAATTCTAGAAATCTGGAAGAGAAGCTTCTAGAAAATTCAAGAAGCTTGGAAGAAAATGCTAGAAATCTGGAAGAGAAGCTTGAAGAAAATTCTAGAAATCTGGAAGAGAAGCTTCAAGAAAATTCTAGAAATCTGGAAGAGAAGCTTCTAGAAAATTCAAGAAGCCTGGAAGAAAATGCAAGAAGCCTGGAAGAGAAGTTCCTGGAAAACACAGAAGGCCTAAAAAAAGAATTGTGTGGTGTGGCTAATTTTCTAGAAGAAAGAATGGGAACCGTTGAGACAGAGATAGATAAAATTAGGGAGCAAATGAACACGGAGGTAGATAAAATCAAAGATGGGGTCGAGGCAGAAATGGAAAGATAAAATCAAAGATGCAATGCTGGACTTGAGTTTGAACTTGGATAAAGTTCAAGAGGGTATAAAAGATGTCAAGGTCATTTCAGAAATAGGGAAGCTTTCCATGAAGCCGCCTCAGTTTGACGGAAAAACTCCATGGGCAAATTACCGCCGGCAGTTTGAAGCAGCGGCCAAAGCAAACAGATGGAATGCAGGGGAAAGAGCTGTAGCACTGACACTTGCATTACGTGGAGAAGCGACAAATATTCTACAAACTCTCACCGCCCAAGAACAGGAGGACTATGATCAGCTGATTAAACATCTAGAATTACGATATGGCCACGCCCATTTTGGAACACGTATACCACTCCCAGCTGAAAAATCGCTGCCAAAAATCGGGCGAATCCTTACAAGAATTCGAAACTGACATTGCACGCTTGGTTCGTCTCGCATATCCTGCCACACCAGAAAATGTAATGGAGCGACTAGCGGTTCAGGCATTCTTGGATGGACTCCGTGACCAAGAAACCAGACAAGCGTTGATATTAGCTCGTCCAACACATCTCGTAGAGCGCACTGGCACGCGCTTTGGAATTCGAAGCAGCAAAACAATGCTGCAAAAACCAAAATAAAGTTCGAACGATTGAAAATAAAGTTCGAACGATTGAGAAGACTCACAGGAGCCTGCTAACTTGGAAGCTGCCATAAGAAAAGTGATTAAGGAAGTGTTGCCTGAGAAAAGACAGATAAGATGCTGGAATTGTGGCAAAATTGGACATGCGTAGCAAATGTCCAACATTCATCGACTCCGATGCAGGAAAACTAAAGAAGGTCGGCGAGAAGGGGCAATCGTCGGCATGTGTCCGGCAAGCCCGGTTAACAACGCATATGTCGCTATCCTTCAACGACAGAACAAAGGTGTCTTCGTAGACGGTCACATCAATACGAGCCTTGCACCATGCTGCTAGATACAGGTGCGACTGGGACAATTCTCGGGCTTCCTTTGCCAGAACACGGAACGGATTGAACCGACAACTTGGAAGCTCACGCACAGCAACAGGGAGCCAGCTACTGTATATGGCGAGCTACGATTGAAATAATTTTGGGCAGCACTAAAGTGAAACATCAGGCACTTGTAGCGGACATGAAGGCGATGCAATTATCGGAATGGAAATCATGAATTCCAGAGGGTTTGAATTGGATTTCAAAGCGGCGTCCTACGTGTCACGGAGAAGAGCTGGTGCTTCATGGGAGGAGTGAGGAGTTGATCCGTGTGCTGTTGGCTGAAGATGTAAGCATACCTGAGAGGGCTGAAACCATTCTGGAGGCTCGCCTGGGCGGAGTGCGAGCAGTGGAGCGTGGTGATGTTCGAGCCCAAACTTCATGATGAGAAAATTGGGCGAGGATTGCACTAGGGAAGACCTTGTTGCGTGCTGACAAATTTGTGCGGTAAGGGTCATGAATGTCAATTATTTCCCAGTGACCTTGAAGAAAGGAACAATTTTGGGGCACTGCTCGTCAGTTTCATCTGTGATCCGGGACAGGTACGATTAGCCAACCCAACAACTTGCCCACAGAACTAGAAAAATTAGTTGCCATCTCTTCCAAAGACATAAAACCAGCTGAACAGCCCAAACTAAGAGATTTAGTCAAAAGTACCAAGACATCTTCGATACGGACAAGGAAAAGGAGGTCGAACTAATGTGGTCCAGCACAAGATTGATACTGGGGTGCCGACCGATCCGGCAATCAGCAAGAAGACTTCCTCTTGCCAAGAAGGAAGAGGCTGACAAAATAGTCAGCGATATGGGAAAAGAAGGAGTTATCGAACCATCTGACAGTCCCTGGTCCTCTCCAGTCGTACTGGTGAAGAAAAAGGATGGATCGACACGCTTTTGTGTAGACTATCGCCAACTTAATAATGTCAGAAGAAGGACAGTTACCCTCTCCGAGAATAGATGACACCCTAGACACGTTGGCTGGTTCCACGATTTTCTCGACCCTTGTTCTGAAGAGTGGATATTGGCAAGTAGAACTGGCTCAGGAAGATCGAGAAAAGACTGCTTTACCATCGGCTCAGGATTGTGGCAGTTCACCGTTATGCCATTGGGCTCTGTAATGCTCCCGCCACATTCGAAAGATTGATGGAGACAGTGCTGAAGGGACTCTCATGGAACACGTGTCTAGTGTATCTCGACGACATAATTGTGGTCGGCAGATCGTTCGAGGACCCGTGAAAAACTTGGAGGAAGTATTCCTGCGACTGAGGAACTCGGATTGAAGCTGAGCCTAAGAAATGCCATCTGTTCCAAAAGAAGTCACGATACCTCGCCACGTTGTCTCTGGGGAAGGAGTAGCAGTGGATGACCAGAAGATCAAAGCTGTTAAGGATTGGCCCATCCCAAAGACATTCACCAACTTCGAAGTTTCCTTGGTTTATGCACATACTATCGCCGATATGTGCTGGGATTCGCCAACATCGCTAAACCACTGACCAGGCTCACGGAGGGCCAAACAAAGTTCCAGTGGTCCGAAGAATGTCAAGACTCATTCAGGAAGCTGAAAGGAGCTTTGATCAACGCACCTGTACTGAGCTATCCCCTACCCAAAGGGGAAAATTTATTTTGGATACGGACGCCAGCAGCGTGGGACTTGGAGCTGTCCTATCTCAGATCCAGGAGGGACAGAAGAAGGTCATTGGTTATTTCAGCAAGACGCTTAGCAAACCAGAGCGCAATTACTGTGTCACCAGGCGAGAGCTGTTAGCTGTTGTAAAGGAGTGGAGCACTTCTACAAGTACGTGTATGGAAGAAGATTCCTGTTGAGAACTGACCATGCAGCTCTCAAATGGCTCTTACAGTTCAAAAATCCTGAGGGTCAAGTAGCACGTTGGATCGAGACTCAAGAATTCGATTTCGATATCGAACATCGAGCGGAACTAGCCATAAGAATGCAGATGCCTTGTCGCGAAGACCATGTCCAGATGATTGCTCACATTGCCGACGAGCAGAAGAGAAAGAAGCAACACTTTGTAGAACCGCGGCAATGGATGACAACTGGAATGACAGCAAGATCCAGAAAGACCAAGAGAAAGACCCCGACCTTGGCTTAGTTGTCAGCTGGAAGAAGGGCAATCGAAGACCATCATGGCAGGAAGTCGCAGGTTACTCGCCGGCTGTTAAGTTCTATTGGGCACAATGGAACTCTCTTATTCTGGACAATGGGATCCTGAAACGTGTGTTGGAGGCCGATATTGGTGGGAAGACAGACGCCAAATAATTGTTCCCAGGAACAGAAGAGAGGAAGTGCTGCGGAAATCCATGATGGAGTGCTGGAGGACATCTGGGAGTGCGAAGACCCTGCAGAAAGTGAGGCAACGGTTTTACTGGACCAATTGTCAAGCTGACGTCCAGGACTGGTGCAGAAAGTGCGCTGTATGCGCTGCCAGCAATGGACCTCGAATACGACCCAAGGCCCCGATGCGTCAGTACAATGTAGGCAGCCCGTTCGAGAGAATCGCCATTGACATCGCCGGCCCGTTTCCCGTATCCGACCACGGGAATAAATACATCCTTGTGGCAATGGACTACTTCAGTAAGTGGGCGGAAGCCTATGCCCTGCCCAACCAGGAAGCCATCACCGTCGCCGACGTCTTGGTGAAAGAGTGGATATGTCAATTCGGTATTCCAATGGAGCTGCACTCGGATCAAGGCAGAAATTTCGAATCCAACCTTTTCCAAGAAATATGTCTACTGCTGAACATCCGCAAGACAAGAACCACGGCCCTACATCCGCAGTCCGATGGAATGGTGGAATGGATGAACAGGACGATCAACCGCCACTTGTCCAAGGTTGTCTCTGACCATCAAAGAGACTGGGACCAGTATCTTCATTTGTTCCTGATGGCCTATCGATCCGCAGTACACGAGTCAACCGGTCAAACTCCTGCTAGTATTATAATGGGCCGAGAACTGCGACTGCCTTGTGACCTGAAGTTTGGGATACCGCCAGGACAAGACACTGCGGGAGAGGACTACGTCAGCAAACTTCAGCAGAGAATGGACGACATCCACGAACGAGTCCGGTTGAACATCCAGAGTGCCAGCGATAAAATGAAGAAGACCTATGACATCAAGGCCGACACTGGAGGATTTAAGGTTGATGACCTGGTTTGGCTGTACAACCCCAAAGCGTCATGTGGACTATCACCAAAGTTGCGGAACTCGTGGGAAGGGCCCCGTATAAAATCGTGAAAAGGATAAACGACCTTGTGTACCGAATCCATAAGCCACCCGCGGGAAACCACGGGTCAGTCCATTTCAACAGGTTGGACCCTTACGCTGGAAACCATGACCAAGTTCGCACCCTCAAGCCCCCGGAGGCTGATATGGCGTTCGAGAAGTTTATGTCCTTGTATTCAAACGGGCAGAAAGTTCTACATGTGGTTACTAGAGAGGAGTCACGAGACCTTTTCAAGGTGCCTGCTGACTACGCACTAGCGCACTGTGTGGCAGAAGATCTTCGAATGTCCAGGGGCATCGCCGTAGTGTTCTCCAAGAAATTTGGTCAACTCCAAACACTGCGGGAGCAGAATCCAGAAGTTGGTGGGGTGCTACAGTTGAAGAAAGGCCAGAGAAACATCTACTACCTAGTTACCAAGAGACATTCCCAAGATAAACCGTCCTATGAAGATGTCTGGAAGAGTATCACCAAACTAAGAGATACTATGGTGGACCAGAATGTGGTGGATCTAGCAATTCCAAAATTGTCCTGTGGTATTGATGGGTTGGACTGGAGAGTCATAAGAAGTATGCTGGAGGCGATATTCAGATCCAGCGGCGTCAAGATTTTGGTTTGCTGTAACCCTCTTCCACGACCGATCATGAAGACCGTGGAGTGTTACTTCCATCGAACTTCACGGTGCAGATATGGGGAGTCATGCAGATATCGTCACACTCCAAAGATGAAATTTCGGGACGAAATGTCTTTAAGAAGGGGGCAATGTAACGAACCTAGGCCGGACCTGTCGCCTCGCGCGTTGCCGTCGACAGCGATGAGGTCATCCCGGAGATGTTCGAGAACAGTCCAGTCGCTCTGCCGCGAGAAGCAACGGTCGATATTGGAAACGATTGGAACATGCTGGTCGCCAACTGCCGGAATTCGAAAGATCGGGAATTCTGTGACGGAGATAAATAGGTAGCCCTCAAGATGGCACAGACAGTCTGAACGAGCCCATACGATCGAGCTATACAGTGGCGTAGTAATATAAATTAAGTTGTAGATTTAAGTGTGAAATAAATTAGTTAAACCAAGTTAAGTTTATTTACGTTACACTAGTTTGAAAAAATTTAAAAAAACACGCTTTTATAAATAAACCAAACTAAAAAGTACAAAATGAATAATAGTTAAAAAAAACTAAAAAACACGCTTTTTATAAAAAACCAAACTAAAAAAAAATAAATAATAGTTTAAAAAAACTAAAAAACACGCTTTTACAGAAAACCAAACTAAAAAAATTGAAAATAACTTTTAATAAATTTGAATTAAGAATAGTGTAAAAATGTTTAATAAATATAAATTAATAATAATGTAAATAAGAAAAAAAAAATTATTTTGAAAAAAGCGTGGGGTGCTTAATCTGAATCTTAAAAAGCACCCCACACTTTTTTTAAATAAAATGAATTTTGTTCTTATTTACATTATTATTAATTTATATTTATTAAATTTTTTTACACTATTCTTAATTCAAATTTATTAAAATTTATTTTCAATTTTTTTAGTTTGGTTTTTATAAAAGCGTATTTTATTTTTTTTAAACTATTATTTTTACATAAATGCTTGCACCTCCGTGATTATTTTCGATTCTACAAAAAATGTTCGCTATTCGCTATCTTTGCTGCTTTGATCTTCTTTTAACCAATGTTCCGAAGCACAAAAAACATCTGCATCAAATTCATCTAAACATATTTCGATGTGGCTTATTTTGTTAGAGATACTTTGAATATTCTGATGTATAATATTCAACAATTTATTATTGGTTTCATGACTTATTTTGGTATGAACATAATTTATTCAATTTATGTTGGTATGAACAGAATTTACCTTAGGATTGAAAAAACTGACATTTGTTTTGATTACACTTCTCCACATTTTCTCCAAGTTTGATTGTTTTGAGTACAATTTTATTATACCACTGTTGAGTATCACAAAATTACTTATCTGCTGAGCAACGTTATGTTTACTTCCCAGGTTTTTGTCATCAGACTGGTGGGAAAATATTTGACCAACAAAACAAACCCCAATATTTTAATAGTGGACCCATTATCCACATGTCATTCCGAAGATTATATGCAAACGGAATGGTCTGTCCGGTAACAGTTTCAATGTGAAACAAATGCAGTTTATATCTCTGGATAAAGTTATTAGATACAACAGTGATCGTCTCACAAGCAGAAGAATCTTCAACTTATTGGTCGAGCCTTGTTGCAACTGTACTTGCATGAAAGACGATTTCCAGAGTTTGAAACCATAGGGTATTGGAAAAAATCACTGTCAAATGACACATACCAACCTAAGACATATTTTTTTATTAGATCAGACATGCCTTTTTGACCTTTTTCTATCTCGGACTCATTCAGCTCTACAGGTCTGCCGTTTTGGTCTGCTTCATCGTTTGACATTAACGAACCATACGTCATAGTGTCCGTATCAGAAACGGGAGATTTATGAGCTTGCAACTCCAAGAGGTCTGATTCGGATATTTCCTCGAAGCTTTCGGTGTCGGAATTACTATCAGTACGGACTCGTTTCTTTTTCAACTTTTCATCGGGACATGCGTATGCTAGAAACAACAGAACAAAATATTCAACTAATTCCAAAATTAAAGGAATATATATCAAAATAAAAAATATATATTAATTTTATAGAGTATAACTTGTTTGTGGAACTGGGAAAAAGAAGTCAATCTCTCTCCATTTCCCAAGAAACAAATGTATAGAATAGGGATCAAAAAATAAACTTCCAAGCGTAATAAGAATGAAAATTACATGCGAAAAGTAAATCTATTGTAGTTGTGTTTGCAATAGAAAGTATTTTTTCAATAATTTTTCAGAGTATTCGGCAAATCATTAGGGAGTTTTTTCCACAACAAAACATTGACAGTTGGCCAATATTTGTCTTCATTTTCAATATTGTTAGGTTGTTTGAGAACTAAGTTGAATGATCATGATTTTAATTGTAAAAACTTTTTTTTTACCAAGTGAATGAGAATTTTTTATTTATATTGCTAGTGAATATGAATAGGGTCCTAGGTTCTTTAAATTAACACTTTATAATTTTATTCAGAAACATTTTTAGTGGTTTCAGAAGTAAATTTGTTGCTGACCCCCCAAACTGTAATTAAATTAAGTATATTGATTTGAAATCAAATATTTCAAAGATAGATAATTCCTCATTTTGTAGATTATTCGAATTAGTGGGGCTATTTGCCTGCTTTACATTTCAATATACTTTGACCAGGATACATTTTCATTATTCGAGAGTCCACTACTTCATAAAAGAAGATTTTTCATAATTTAATGTTCGTTTTTAATATATCATCCAGGTAAAAACTGAACATATTTATTTTGTTTTCTTGTAATTTTTTGTCAGCAAACATCTTCATTTTTACATCCAATTTCAAAATAGCCAATGAATTTATATAAATGAGAAAAATAACTGGCCCAAGTACTGATCTTTGTGGTACACTACATTTACCATTTACCATTTTTTTGTGAATTAGTTACAGTTCCAAGATAATATTATTTTCTATTCAATTAATTATTTCAAAATCACTTATATACAAACCCCCCTGATACCTATATTTTTATTTATTTTTTAATAATTGAAAAAAAAACCTTCCAGCCAGAACAATGGTCTGGTGTAAGGGAGTTTCAAATATGACAGTTTTTCATTTAATTGCATCACATATTTGTATAACAAATTCACAATATTTATGAACACTACTATACAGAAATTAGTTTGATTTTTGTATTTCTTATGGTAATTTATTGTATGTTCTAAACATCTAGATATTGGATTTGTTCATTTATTATGGTTATGTATTCCTGTTTTTTATTTTTTAAATATTACTTTTTGAATGTTTTTCGTTATTTTTATATGCATATTTCAATTTTTGATTAATTGATCCAGTGTCATATTTTCAGCATTTTTATATAATTCTAGAGGTGTATCCCATAGTTTTTTTTAAAGCAATTTTGATTGTTTTGTTCATCAATGGATAAATTAAACCTTTTTCTTTTTGGGTGCAAGAGGATCAAATCTCATTCGAGAAAGAACCTGTATATAGATTAGATTCTGTACAAAATTATTCAAAAACCAACTTTTCCACCAAAGAAATTATAGATTTTTAAATTTTATTTATAGGACATTGAAAATTTAGATTTTTGTTAATTATTAATCATATGTTGTTTAACTTTACTGGATGTTCATTTTTAGTTTATATATTTCATAGTTTTTGTTTGAATATTATGTTTTTTTTCTGAATTAATTGTGAAATTCATTTCAGCTAGCCATTTTTCAATTGATTTGATGTCTTCATGTATTTTCCAAAATTTTGAATATTCTGCCAAATAATGAAGAACAGTATTATCTACAAAAGAAATATATTTACTATTTGATTTAATAATATTCGTTATAGTATTTACATAAATCAGATAGAAAATTGGAGCTAAAATTGAACCTTGCAGAACTCCAATTTTAGATGTTTTTTTCATTACTTTTATGTTTGTCTATTATAATATATTGAATACAACTTTTTTATTTGTTTATTTGGTATAATCGAAAAAGCCCTATTGTTACAAGAAGGTGTCAAATTAGAATATGATAAGTACTTAAAATACTTAAAACTTGAAAAAAAGTTAAAAAATACATATAAAACTCTAAATCTAATGAGAAAATACATAATTAATTGCAGAACTCTTGAAAGCCTCTGAAGCATTAGCTTCCCTTAATATTCTTGACATTGGACTATTAAATCCATAATTAGTAAGATGTGAGTTCTCTAGAAAAACAGTTTTATTATCCCTTGTTACTCTTTGTTTGGCTCTCAGATTAACTGAGGACAGAAGTTCTGGGCAATTTAATTGGCCTGACAGTAATTTGAATAGAAATATCAGATCAGCTTGAGTCCGCCTGTTTTCCAGTGTGGTTAGGTGTAGTATGGAACGAATATCAGTGTAGTTTGTAGGCAACAAGTATGCAAAAATTTATTTTGGACCCTTTTTAGTGATGTTTTGTAAACTGCATAGGAAGAACACCGCAGAATGGATGCATATTCCAAGTGTGACCTTATGAACAATACAAAATTTTCATTGTGTTTACTGAAAATTATTTACTGATCCTGCCTACATAACCTAGAAGTTTCAGAGATTTCAAGGTTAATTTGTTAATAGGAGTGCAAAATGACAGTTTTTTGTCAAATACAACCTCAAGATCTTTGACTTCGTTAACTTGTTTCAAAGGCAAGGAGTTTATGCAGTATTCGTATGTGATCGGTGTTTGAGAACAATTGGAATGCATAACTAGACATTTGTCGAGGTTTAGTTCTAAGCAATTACTTCTACACCAATCAGTTAACTGGTTCACATTATCTTGAAGTTTCATAAAACAATCAACATACGATTTAATCACACGGTATAGCTTGAGATCATCAGCAAATAACAAACCCTCAGAGTTAATAATATATGTAATGAGGTTGTCAATAAAAATATTGAAGAGTTATTATTTGCCGATGACCTGAAAGTTTTTTGTGTTATAGAGTCACCTAACGACAGTCGAATACTACAAAACGATTTGGATAAATTAGCCATCTGGTGCCTTTCAAACAAATTACCACTCAATTTAAGTAAATGTAAATATTCCACCTTTTCCAACAAACACATCACTCTTGATCACAATTATACAATAAATAATCATTTACTAGAAAAAACCGTTAATTGCAAAGACTTGGGAGTATACTTTGACACCAAACTTTCATTTGCACTCCACATAGAGAAACGTGTATCTGCTGCAAAAATAATGTTAGGGCTTATATTTAGAAACTGTAAAGACTTCAAAAACATGGAAATTTTCATCACTCTCTTCAATTCATTTGTCAGATCCCGCCTAGAGTATGGCTGTCTTGTCTGGTCACCTATATACGCTACACACAATCAATCTCTCGAATCCATCCAACGGCAGTTTATGAAATACGTCATTTACAAACTTGATGATGTCTACCCCAGTCAGGGAATAGATAATAATATATTATTAAAGTGTTTAAATTTTCTTTCTCTCGAGGACAGAAGAACATATTACGCTGGCATATTTATTTACAAACTGGTAAACAGTCTTGTCAACTCACCAAAACTACTATCTCAACTAGACTTTCATGTACCAAGAATCAACGGCAGAAATGAACAATGTTTTATTTACCAACACCAAGAACAAATATATTATTAAAATCTCCTTTATTTGCAATGTGTAATAAATTCAATCAAGTCTGCCACAAAGTTGACATTTATTCAACACCATTACACGTTTTCAAAAAAGAGGTCAGAAACATTATGTTTGCGAAGCAATAATAACTATATATCATACTAAAAATCAAATAATTATTCAAATCTCGATCGCTTTGTTGTTTTTGTTTTTTGTTTTTTTTTGTTTTCCTCTCTCATTTCTTGTCTTTTCTCGGGGAATGTTCCATGAATGTATTACTATGTATTACTACTATTATTATTATTGTAACATGTAACATACTTCACACTTCCATACTAAAATTGTATACTGTGTCCTGTAATTGGGCCTATCGCCTGTTTGGACAATAAATGTTTTTTTTAAGAGTAATGGTCCACAGTGACTAGACTGGGGAACACATGAGCAGGCTTCAATTGTGTGATATGTAATTATTAATTCTCACCCACTGAGTAAGAAAACTGCTAATGGAACCCAAAACAAAAAAGATTCAAATTTTTGAACAAATACTTCATGATTAACTCTATCAAGCGCCTTTGAAAAATCTGTATAAATTGAGTGAACTTGACGTTTCTCAAATGTGTTCAATATGTCATTTTGATAGATCAGCAAATTTGTGACTGTGGACTTGCCTTTAGAGCATCAAAATAGTGCCAAGAAAGTTTGTTTTTCCTCGCCAGCTGCACCTTAGCCTCTTGGGCTTTTTGTGCCCAAGCTGTTTGGTTACAAAAATTATAGGAATAACAGATGGTAAACTTATGTCCCTATAGTTCCTCACGTTGCTCCTATCACCTGATTTGTGGTAGGTCTAATGAAACTTTTTTCCCAGAACATGGGAAATTCACCGTTTCCGAGAGATAAATTGAATAATAAAATAAGTGGAAAACTTAGAGTTCACACACATTTTTTCAATAAAAATTATGGCACACCATCTGGTCCAGAACTGAAACTATTATTTAGTGAACTTATTTCACTAAAAATATCAGTTAGGCTGATGTGACATTTAGTGAAATTTGGTGTTATGATTTGTTGCTCCGGTGATACAAATTTTTCATTAGCATTAACATAGACTCGGGAGAAATGATTTGCAAACAGGTTTACAGTATCAAAACCATTAAAACTAACTTCGTCATTATAAAACATAATAGAGGGGTAAGCACATGCGTTATTTTTCATATTTGCATATTGCCAGAAAGTTTGTGTATCATATCTGATGTTATTCTCAATATTTGTTAAATACATATTATAACATTGTTTGATCAAAGATTTACACTTGGAACATAATGCTGAAAATTGTAAATAATACGTCCTATCATTACTTATTTTAAATACTTTGTGTGCCTTTTTCTTTTTGAAAATGCAATGTCTGAGCTCAGAACTGTACCAGGATGGATAATTTGAATTTTTTCTAAGCTTGATGGGAATAAACAAAGTCATTGCTGCGTTTATGACATTGTAAAATTGTTCTAATGCTAAATTAACAGATGTTTTACAGAGATACTTGTCCCACTCGATAAATGCAAAATAATTATTAATAGCAAAAAAGTCAGCTCTATGAAAATCAAAAACCATTTCTTCACATTTCAAATCAGATTTCATACTAATCACTCGTAATTCAAAAGAGAAGCTGTTGGGGATATCTGTGAGAAGTATTTGTAATATGTGTAATAATTTTGAAAAAGTTTTTTACATGACCTCTTATGTCAAGTTTTTCAAAATATCCAAAAGAAGCAGTGTCAAATGCTTTTTTATATCTAAAAATATTGCTACATCAAAAACACTTTCTTCTAATGTTTCATAAATTTTTAAATTGAATAATTGAATTTTCAGTACTTCAAAAAAACATGCAAATTTATTCAAAAGTGCAATTGGGTTGTAGTTGGAAATAATTTTGTTTTTCTCCTCCATTTTAAAATAAATATTGTCCTTTTGAGGTAATCTGGAAATTAATTTATTTATGATCAATGAAAGGGGAAGACTGATCAAACCAACTAAGTCTTTTACATTTTTTGAAGTATTTTGGTCTTTGCCAAATAGCAGTACTTGATTTGAGCAATAAAATTATTTCATGAATTTCTTTCTCTGTAATTGATTTTGAAAAATTTTGATTTCAATTTTTTTAATAAATTCGAACCGATTTCTGCAGAATAATTGATAAATTCATTACATATTTCTTTTTTGGATTTGAATAGTTTGTTTTTGATTTGGTTAATAGATTCATTTATTTTTTTCATTTTATTGTTGATAATATTCCATACTTGTTTAACGTTTGCACCAACTTTTTCAAACTGTTTATTCAAATCTCTTAAAACTTTTACAAATGGTATTTATTTCATTTTAAAGTTTTTTATAAGAATTTTTCAGTTCTTTTTTATTTGGATGTTTTTTATAAAAATAGTCTCAAATTTTCATTTTATCTATAATTATGTTCAGTTGTCCAATTATTGTTTTCTCTTATTTTGTTTTTGTTTTTTTTTTTTTGGTTTTTTGATGAGTCAGCAGGTTCTTAAAAGTTGGCATATCACTGATAGTGTATTTTCTCAGAAATACAATGGCGGTTTATTTTTATCAAGAATTTGTGTATAATTTTTAATAATTTTTGGTTTAGTTTTTGTAATTTTTTCAGTTTTTATATTCAGAAAGATAATACTTTTTATTACTTATATGACATTTTATGTCGTTTAAATAGAAATTTGTTTTAATGTGATCCAATATTCAATATTTTGTAACAATTTGTTATAAATATACTTTTGTATTAATCTATAGGTATTGCTATTTTTCAATAAATTTAAGTTCATATCACCTAATAAAACGTGACATTTTGAAAAATGCAAAATGCTGTTGTATTTACATTGGGTAGCCGACGGAAAATGTTAATTTTTATTTATCGAAGATAAAATAATCATGTAGTTTGAAACCAAGCTGAACATATTCAATATCTATACTCTGGTCAATTAGCCATAAAATCTTCAAGGTTTTTTTACGTCATTGGTATTCAATGTATAGAATGAACAGAGTAAAACGAAGAAGTATGAGAATTGCAAATATAACATTGAATTTTTCATGCCAAAAAATGCTTATTAGAAAATAACGTCAGTTTCTATACAAAAGTGCATGCCGAAAAATTCCGGAATTATAAATTTCCTGATCATTTGCTTCTAACAAACGTCTAATGAAATCAATATCTCACCTTTCAGACATCTCATTAAGAATCCAAACGGTATCAGGGGATCCATCATGCATAATAACCGGGAGGGAGATGGTATATAATGAACGAATGTGGGGGCATAGGCGATGAAAATCCCTTTCGGGGTGGGGATATTCATGTGGATGCACTTCAAGGTGTTACTCAACATTAAATTCGCACCTGCTGAATCACCTGCGCCTACAATGTTCTCACCTGTAAAAAAAAATTTGTTGTAGAAATGTTCATTTTCAATTCCCGAAAATCTTATGAATTCTTCTGGAACTTTATTGACACTTTCATATTTAGATATTTCTTCATAGATATTGAATGCAAAATATGCACATTCATATATGAACATATAGAGGAGAGTGAATATTTTGTTTATATGAAAAAATCTGGATATTCATTTCAAGCTATTTTACATATAAGTGGATTTTACCTCGTGTGGCTCAATGATAGAAGCATCCTTCTTGTACCCAACATGTGTTTTATTAATGCCCAAGAGTGGTAAGGCCCCCGTGATCTTAACTCGTATAGCTTCAAATGAGATTTTCTAATATTAATTGTGGATATGGAAGCTATGGAAGAACTAGAACTAGAAAGCTCTGTTGCTGCTATGCTCCTCAAATCTGATAAAATATTTCTGATGGGTGATCTGAATCTGGATTTCATGTAACCGAACTCAAAAACGGATATACTCACAGACATGTTAGACTCTTTCAACTAAGTGTAAGTAGTAAAAAACCTAAGAAGAACTAAAGCAAGTGCCACCTTATTTGATATTAGAACTCAGACCGCATGTTAGGTAAAACAAATCATATTGATCGTCTTAATATGTAAAACTTGATTCTACCCTCAACTGTATATTAGATGTATTGGGCTAGTTCCCGTTGAATAAATAAATAAAAAAAAAATAAATATTGATATGCACTCCATTACTGATCACCAAATGATTTATTGTGAGTTTCAGACAAAAATGCCGAAAATTAAAGAAAAATTTAAAAACTATATGGATTACCGTAAACTTAATTTAGATAAATTCAAAAGTGACATGCACAGGGTAAATTGGCAACAAATATTTTATAAAGATGATATATTTTGAATTTGTTCGATTGACACGCACCCTATGGACTTGGAGCACCTTTGTAAGTGGCGCCGCAGTGGCGGAATCGAGCGAATTACTCCAGATAGCGCAAATTATCTGTATTTGCCTCTCTGAAAAATAGAATGTTCTTAAAGTGCAACAGTTTAAATTTGTTTGTTACAAACGTGCAAACTGCGGTTGCATAACCATTGAATGAAATTGAGCTCTGGCTTCGGTAGATTGAGACGGTAGTCTGTGAACCGTATATAAACGACTGCACACGTGCACTGCGAATACGTAATTCTCCTGTCATCATAGTGTTTACATGTAATTTATTGTCAAGTTTGAAAGTGTTTTATATTCGTGATAGATCAAGGGGTTGCAACTGGGTTTTTACCCATTTCAAGCCACATCGTTTTCGAGAATCAGTCTGTGAAAATAGAAGCAGCGCATTGGTGCGATCGGGTCATGTGTGTCAGGTGCGAAAGTTAAAAAAAATAAAAAAATCCAGCATACATGCGAAAGTGATTAGCCAAGCAGCAGCGCCAACAAATCAGTACTCTATCGAATTAGAGGTGAATGAATATTTTCACAAACAATTGATCAAATTCAATTAAAACTTACATGTCTGATGTAGGAGTAAACTACACGAATAAAAAAAATATTAATAAATATGAAAAAAATATATTGAAAATATTTTATTTTTTTCTACATACATAAATTTTCACATATTTCTCATATTGTTCGTTTATTGGCAGAATTTGACTGAAAAAATGATTTTGAATGTGTTTTAGATGAATAAAAATATGTTTTATGCATGTTTTTTACATTACTGTAATTATTAGTATGAAAAAAATGAATTATTTATATCAATGTGAAAATTGATCTTGCAAAATTTGTCAATTGATCTTTTTTCCTTTCGTAGATTGATTGTAACAGAGAAATTACAAAAACTTCCTGCACTTGCATGGCTAATGTATTTTCATAGATGAACGCTCACCGAGGAACGACAAACAGTTGATTTGAGGTTATTTGCGGCCGAATCGTTCTTTGTCGTTCATTTATTATACGCGCCCTTTCAACACTGGGCCTCTCTTTAATACGAAGCTTTTGACGTTTGCGACCGAAAAATTTAAACTTTTTATCACAGCGGTAAATGGGGATAAGTGATACTGTCTGGATCAGTTTGTCCGATTCCGCAACTGCGGCGCTGGGTAAGGGTAAGAGTTACCAGAACACCATGGGCTGGTAGTACTACAAAACGTCTATTCCCATTTTGCATTAAAATGCTGCGAAATAGGTGAGAAATACTTGCAAACATAACCGAAAATCAATCAAACAATCTTTATTTAGGAAAAGCATACAATTCAAAAGACTGTCGCTTGGGTAAATAGTGTCAGTAATAAAATAAATGAACTATTTTCTACATTCTTATATCACTAGTAATAGTCTTATAATAAAACATAGATCTATTAAGAACATAAGAGTACGATTAATTAAAATTCTAAATGACATTTAAAATTTAGAGACTATAATAAAAATTTAAAACACTTGCAGGTATGGATCCTGCTACAATTTGAAACATTATCACACCACTATTTTTCACCTTTGGGAGCATGACACAAATTAAGCCAGCTATCATGTCACAATATTGTGTATCCAGAGGCATCAACAGATAAGCTAATTCATGTTTAAGTACTCCTTTATGGTGTACGGTTCTAGTGTCATCGGATATTGAAATAAATCTTTTTTCAAATGTTTGAGTTTTATTTGGTTTTTCAATTGTTGGGGTAAACTATTATATAATTTTGTACACATGTAGATGGGACTGCCCTCTGTAAGAGAGAGTCTATATCTGGGATATATCATAATATTTGCCCTTGTGTCTGCTGCAGCAAGTAACATTCAAAACTATGAAAATGCTTATGTAAATAAATGAGACATTCAAATATATAAATAGCAGGCATAGTTAGAATTTGTAGTTTCTTAAAGTTACTTCTGCATGTCTCTCTTGGACCCAATTTTAAAATCTGCCTAATAGCACATTTCTGCAAAGTAAAGAACCTCCCTCGCTTCCTGAGCATCCCCAAAACATACCATATCTTAAGGCTGAGTAGAAGGTAGCATAGTAAACTGTAAGTAGGGCTTTTTGGTATAGATACTGTTTTAGGATTCTAAGAGTGTAGCACATGCTACTTAGCTTTCTTGATAGCACCTCAATATGTTTATCCCATTTAAGGTTTTTGTCAATGTGTAAACCAAGGAATTTAACATATTGTGCAAGCTTTATATCTTGTGAACCGATAATGATACTGTCTGGTTGGTTATTTGTTGATTGCAGTGTGTGGAAGTTTATGAGAATGGATTTGTCTTGATTAAGAAGCAGGTAATTTCGTTGAACCATCCCTCTGCCTTTGCTAGACAGATACTTGCCAGTTTTTCCAGTTCTGCAAAAGTCTTTGCAAACATTTGAAGATTTGTGTCGTCAGCATAGTCAACAGTTGTACAGTAACCTGAGGTTAAAGAGTAGGAAAAGTCGTTTATATAAAATACAAATAGGATTGGTCTAATTCCAATGACACTCCCTTGTGGGATTCCTCTGGTAACTTCTCTATCTCCAGAAACAGCCATCACCCCATCTTTCAGGGTGCAAACTCTCTGGATCCAGTGTGAGGGAGGTCCTCTGATGCCATACAGTTCTAGCTTGCTCAGCAAAATAGTGTGATCTATGCTGTCAAAGGCTTTAGATAGGTCCAAAAAAACTCCCAAGGTTTTGTTTTGCTTTTCCATACCGTTGTATATTCCGTCCAAAAAATCAAAAATAGCTGTTTCTATTGATTTTCCCCTAAGAAAACCATGTTGAGGTGCGCTCAGAAGATTGTTTTGGAAGAAAAAGTTCATCAGTCTGTTGCACATTAATGTCTCAAATACCTTGCAGAAGGAAGGAATGAGGCTGATTGGTCGGTAGTTCGAGTGAGCGTGTGAAAGCGGGGTAAAGCAGCAGATTCATAATTTGCGAGCAGAGTGCTTGTATTACTATATACGCTTCCCCACCCCACTACTCAGCCGCTTTAACACGCTCGCCTGTTTTCGATCATGTTTGCAATATTTCACACCTATTTCGTAGCATTTTAACACAAAATGGGAATAGACGTTTTGAAGTACTATACTTGTGGCAATATCTTTCAAAAAATTTAAAAGCAAAAACTAATGATCTGACAGCGCCTGAGTTTTCTACACATGAAGTACATATCAATTCCTATTATGTTGCTGGGAGCCTGCGCTACAACTTCAAAAATGGCAGTGTTGGGAATTTTTTTAAAAACACAGATTTTTTTCGGTTTTTTTCCGTTACTAATAATCCGATTGAGTCGTGCCAGGGCTCATTTCTTTCGCATTTTGATTCTCAACAATTCGTAGATTGCTTCATTAGTTTTCATGTTACAAGCGAAAAACGAAAAAAAACATGATTTTTTGCTCTTAAATGTTTATAACAAATTAAGCAATGATAGTTGCGAGTCGAAAACATAAAAGGATATAACTACGGATCATCTTCTGTATGATGGCACAGTCAGTTTCCTGGTACTATTTTTGTCACAGAATCAACTGAGCAGAAAATCTCTATTGATTGGTCTATCTGGGATTAAATAGAGATGAACATAATTATTCACAAATATTAAGGTTCTGAATTTGAATACTTTAACACCTAGAAGACTGGAAATCGGTTTGGCATTCCTACATAAAGTTATCGAAGGCAATATTGATTGTCCTGAAATTGTTGAGCTTACCTCACTTTCTGCAAATGCTAGAAGAAATAGGAATAGTGACATCTTCAAAATTTCCGTTTGTAGAACAAATTATGGCCAAAACTAATCCCTTAACAGAATAATGAAATCAACAAACACAAAAACAAAATTAATTTGTTCGGTTCATCTTTACCATCCTTTAAAAAAGCAGTTAAAAAACTGTAATATTTTATTTTTTCATAATCTTAATCATCTGTACAAATATATATTTAGTCTATTCGTTCTTTTTTTTTGAAAAAATTGGCTTGTCCGTTAATAAATAAATGAATATAGAAAAGCCAGACTTAAACACGGAAATTTCTTATCGTAATTCTATATTTCCGACTTGAATTTCGAGAATTCCGACTTCAGACTCAGAAATGTCACTGCAAATTCGGAAATTCTGACTCCGAACTCGGAATTTTATATTTTTGACCTGAATCTCGAAAAGTCCGACTTTAAACTCGGTTTAAAAGATGGTCGACAATGAAGAAGTATTGTCGGACAGCTCTGAAAAAGCTGAGATTGAACACTTTATGAAGTGCTGTGAAAACAAAAAATGTGGTGTAAAAGTTTGTATAAACTGTTTCGCGATTTATCATAAAAGTTGCGCAAGAGGAACCAACAATTGAAGATATTATCGGAAAACAAAGTGATATGCTGTGAAAAAACCGACAACACACAAGATCAAAAGCAATTCAACGAGAGCGAAAAAGAAATGCTGCAGCTAGAAATCAGGTATTTGAAAGAACTACTCGAAGAAACAAGAGATAAAAACAATATATTGAACATCAATAACAGTTTATTACTGGATAAAGTAGGGTTATTGGAAAAAAATTACAGAAGAAATAATCAACCTGTGGAGGATAATAAAGGCGCAAAAAACGTAAACATAAACAATTCGAACGCTAGACCAGGAACATCAAATGAAGGTAAGCCAGTTACAGAAAGCTGGAATAAAATAAACTCAACATCAATGCAGATGCCTAACTTCCAACGAAGTGATTTAGTACCTCAGGAGAAGATGGCAACTTATGGACAAATTGCCGCCAAAACAATTGTAAACAATCCAAACAGCGGTCCGATAACCTATGATAATCCAAACAACAAAGACAATTTCGTGGAAGTCACGTATCGAAAACAAAACAAACAAAATAGAGTATACAAAAAGAACATTGGCACAGGTCCTAGCGATGATATTTCCGAGTTCTCAGGACCAGAGCGAAAAGTATGGCTTTATTTATACAGAGTGAAGAGGGCTGCTACAGAAGAAAAGATAAAAGATTATATTACCAAAAAACCAGGTTATATAAATGGAGTGTGTGTGAAAGAAATCCCAACCACAGAAGATCGACTACGAAGATATGTAGTAACAGCACCACTATCGAAAAAGGATGAGATGTACAAACCAGATTTCTGGCCAAGCGAGTAGGTATTAGAAGATTCGACTTCACAAAGCACAAAGACTTTCTGAACCAACTAGGTGGAGATTTTTATAGAAAATGAAACACACGAGGCCCAGCAGAGCAAAGAAACACACAAAACACAAAACTATCAGCGTGATTCATCAAAACGTACAATCTATTGGAAATGCAGTAGATCGAATAGAAAACAGTTTACATATTCAGTCAAACTGTAAGGTATTATGCCTAACCGAACATTGGCAAACAAAAGACAGACTGGAAAATATATCTATAAACAACTTCCAACTTGCTTCTAGTTACTGCAGACCTGAAGGATATGGTGGAGCAGCGATCTATTTACACAATACAGTCAAAGGAAAACCAAGGGAAAAATTATCGAAGTGTTCAGAACAGGGAAGTTTTGAATGTGCTGTGACCAAGTGTGTGTTCGGAACAAAACATATATCATTATTTGTATTTATCGACCTCCAAATGGAAACATACCAATTTTCTTTGAAAAATGGAACAACTTTTAATAAGAAGTTACGAAGAGAATACTAATATAATTTTAGTCGGCGATATGAACATAGAAATGAGGGATGAAAATAACTTGAAAACCGAATTTATATCGTTGATGAACTCATTTAATTTGATTCAAACTATCCATGAATACACAAGAGTAACGGCACACTCGAAAACATGTATTGATAATATATTCACAAATCTAGAAACATGGAACACAGAAGTATTAGAACTGCATATCTCAGACCATCAAGCTCAAAAAATTACCTTTGAAATTGAAGCATATTGTAAAATTATACCTAAATATTGTAGATTTTTTAGCAAGACAGCTAAAGATAACTTTAAGCTGAGGCTTAGCTTAACAAGATTGGAAAATGGTTTTGATGTACAAAATAACGTTGATAAACAATGGGATACATTCATGTCAATTTTTCATGGCATTTTCTGTGAATGCTTTCCTTTAAAGCTGGTACAAAATAAAAATCATAAACACTTTTCACAAAATCAAGAAGTAACAGACTGTAAAAAGCGTTTGGATATATTTTTGTCACTCAGTAAACGGAGTCCTATGTTTCGTGTTCAATCTAAAATTGACAAAAAAGATTACGATGAACTTCTCAGACAACTCAAGTCCCAGCACTATACAGAAAGGGTAAATAAATCTGATAATAAGAATAAAACCATGTGGGCCATCTGCAATGAAATAAACGGAAAAAAGTCAAAGAGGAATGAATGTCAAATTGATGGAGAACCTGAAACTATAGCTAATGAATTTAATATATATTTTAATGAAACAGTTTCAGAAATGCTTGAAAACCTGGAAAACGTCCCATTTGATGTGAATTTGCTGGTGAGAAATGACAGGTCAATGCTTCTCAGACCGACAACACCTGAAGAGATCATTGAACTCGCCAGATCTCTCAGGAACAAACACAGCAGTGGAGATGACGAGATCCCATTGAGTATTGTTAAGTTGGCGGTGTCAGAAATTTGTGAAATTCTCTCATTTCTCATCAACAGCTCATTTAGACAAGGTGTATTTCCCAAAAAATTGAAACAAGCTCTTATTAAACCTCTCCTCAAAAGAGGGGATCCTCAGCTAATAGAAAACTACAGGCCCATCAATCTGCTACCAGGCTTCTCAAAATTATTTGAGTTAGCGATGTGCTCTAGACTGACTTACTTTTTGAATGTTACAAATTTCTTTACAAATACCCAGCATGCATATTTGAAGGGTAGGTCGACCCAAACCGCCATTTTCCAGTTCACCAAAAGTATTTTAGATTTAATTGAGAATAACAACCTAGCACTAGCCATTTTCCTAGATTTATCGAAGGCATATGACTCGTTGAATCAAGAGTATCTGTTGGAAAAACTTGAAACTTATGGAATCCGAGGAAAAGCACACAACTGGTTTCGATCGTACCTATCGTCAAGAGCCCAAAGGGTAACAATCACAAAGGGTGGGGTTTCAAAAATATCAGATTTATTGATTAACACAACAGGAATTGCACAGGGGAGTGTAATAGGGCCGATTTTATTCATAATTTACTTGAACGATTTATGCACCATTGCCCAGAACGTAGAGGAAACTATAGTAAATTACGCAGATGACACAAATTTAATAATTGGTGCTGAAGAAAGCGATGACCTTATAAGCCAGGGAGATGTTTTTTCAAGAGCAAGAATTGGTTCGATAAAATAAATTACTGTTGAATGCAAATAAAACAAATTTGATGATTTTAGTACCGACAGGTGTAGAAAAGAGAAACCGTTGAGTATAAGCTGGCAGGGCGATGAAACAAAAATCAATGAACACACAAAATTTTTAGGAGTATATATAGATAATTTCCTAAAATGGAATAGGCAGACCGATTCCGTTTATCAAAAACTGAACAAGGTCATTTATGCAATCAGAATGACATCAAAATACATGAATGAAAAAACTGTAAAAATTCTGTACCATGCAAATTTTGAGTCAGTGTTGAGATACGGAATTATGTTCTGGGGAACAGAACCTAATCTACAAAAAATATTCATTGCACAAAAAAGAGTTTTGAGAACTATCTATAAAATGCCCTTCAGACAATCCTGTAGAGGTTTATTCAAAGAAAAACAAATTTTAACAGTCTCTGCACTATATTTATTCGAATGTCTAACATTTTTACATAAGCACAAGGAGGTTTTCACAGAAAATTACATGAATCCCAACTATAATACACGAACACTTAATATTAACTTCCCTATACACAGACTAACACTCACAGAAAAAAATCCCTCATATATGTGCATCAGAATATTTAATAAATTACCGAACAGTCTTAAGTCTATCACGACACATAGTATCTTCGAGAATAAAGTGAAACAACTTCTGTTGAATCTGGAACCATATGATTTGAAAGAATATTTTGAAACAAATCACTAAAATTATTGTTTTTTTATTTGACGTCTTTTCTTTCAATGTTTGTATGTACCATACATATACATATATTGTGTTGTATATAGAAATGTTTACATGAAATAAAGAATATTATTATTATTATTATTATTATTATTCGATCTATAAACTTGAAAATTCCGACTGTATTATCGGAAATTCCGAATTCGGAAGTTCTGACTTTAAACACGGAAATTTCGGCTTTAAGCACGAAAATTCCGGCTTCAAATAGTTCCGACTTGAAACTCGGAAATCGCAACTGTTATAGAAATGAACATTAGGAGAATTCAACATTTCATGGATAAAAATATAATTGCAGAAGTTTAAAACAGATATCGGACAAAAATGTGTAGATGTTTTTTTATAAAAAAAACTCCAACAAGATCTTAGCAATCAAATTCGGAAACACTGTAGAAAGTAAAAATATCCAACCTGTACTTCCAAGCATCGCATAATTTTTCCTCGCCCAACAATAAGCATACAGAACCTCTTCCAGAGCCCTCGGATAAGGGGCTTCGGGTGCCAAGCTATAGTCAACACATAGTATGGGAATGTCCAAGTGCTTCGCCCAATCTCTGAGATATCCCTCGTGAGATTTAGACGATTGCGCCACGAACCCGCCTCCATGACAATGAAACAGCAAGCCTTTGGAGGGCGGTTCGAGCTGGGCCTTGTTTTTGGTGCCGATCATGCCAGATCGCAGCTTGTGGCTGATCAGACGTAATTGAATGGGTTTCTTACCTTAAAAAATAAATTCAATTATTTCTTGATTTTGAAAACAATGTTTGTTCAGAAAAAACCATATGAATGTAGATGTTTGAAGGTGTTTATGTTAATGGGAAAATAACCAAAAATATCAAGTACTTAGCAGCCAAAAGTTTATCTATGAAATTTATAGAATTGAATATGCCGTATTTACTTCAAAAAATCATTGAAAACTAAAGACTATGGACATTTTTTGTTTGTAATATTTTTTTAAGTATTAATAAATAAAAAATAATCACAAGTTATATTTGAAATACAAAAGATAAGAGACAACAAGGGAATCGGGAATATATTATATTCCAAATAGAATAGTATATTAAAGTATAAGTGGATAAAGGGCTTTAAAACACGCGGATTTTTCGAGCACGACGGCGCAGCCGAGTGCTCGAAATAGAGCAAGTGTTTTAAGACCAGTTATCCACGAATACTTTACGTTATTTTTTTTATTGGTGCACTTTGAAATCATATATACTGGTATTATTACTACAAAAAATAGAAATAAGAACTAATAATGCAAGAAGGTTGAATTCGTGATGTGACATCAGTATACCTTTCGTTGTCATGGAAATGAGAAAAACATTCATTTGCAATTTGTTACCAAAGATCAATATTTGTTGTCACCAGAGCTCAAAAATGAATTATTCTAATATCGATTTTTTGAATAGTGAGGCAGAATCGCGGTTAATACCGCGAAAATCCAGTGATATATATAAAAAAAAATATGAAAAGTTCATCAAATGGATGGAGGAGCACATATAAACGAACGAATTGTGAGTAATATTTTATCTGACGTTACAAGGTACTCCTGTCAGATCAATAATCAAAAATTTGTCATTTAGACTTCACGTTTCTCGATTTGTTGATGTTGTCATGGTTACCTTTAAAAAACGCGCGTTTTTTAAAGTTCGATTTAAACACGCTGAGGCGTGCTTTAAATGGGTAAAAAGGGGCACCAATAAAAAAAAAAATTATAGTAGAAATGAGTTGATGTCCTTAATATAACCATGATTCTATTATATCAATTAACATTTGCAATAGTATCAATTCAAATGAAATTGTTAGAAAATTTTGAAATTTGAATGCGGAAAACTATAATAATATGAAAACGAATCTCATTTTGTACAACTTCAATCTAAATACTACAACAAAATTCGTAGTAAAACTATCGCATATGTCTTCAAAATGTTCTAAAAATACTATATCTGAACTTGATGGCGAGTGGTATAAGTAACCAATCAACCAGGGTGATGTGCTGAAGTGAATTTTCAAAATTTTGCACCAGTAGTTTCCGCATAATACGAAGGATCTGAACCCTGAATATTTGAAATTATTTTTTATATATAATAAAACCCCACCAGAGTGCCTACTTGTTGAGTCGCAGCGGACCAGAACCTAATTTTCAATCTTCAATTCAGCATCAGTAATATTCTGAGTTGTTCTTGTTTCACTGAGTAAAATCGAGCTGGGACTATAGGGAACCAGAATTTCTACGATTTGATCCATATTTATATAAACCAAATATTTTATATCCTAAAATTACTTGTTATTTTTTAGTACAGATCTCACTTTGTCAATGAGAGTTATTTTCTGGGCAATAAAGCATACATCTATTTACTTATTGCCAATCTCAAAATATACAAGTATCAAAATAAATACAGGGATAGTACTATCAAGATGACGAAAGGAAAATACTACCACACTAGACTTAGTGACTCTGACAATAAGGACAAAGAGTCCTGGTCAATAATCAATGATATCAGGGGAAAGACAAATAAAAAAATTAATGATATATCATTAAATCCCAACACAATAAATGATTTCAACTGCTCTATTGCCCAAAACTAAGTGACAAAATAACTCCCATACATGATCCATTGAAAAACCTGGAACAATACACAATTAGTGAAAGCCTTATATTGTACGATACCGACGTTCATGAACTAATAGAAATCCCGAAATACATCAAAAACAAGAACACTGCGGGCTATGATGAAATCTCAATCAGAAACATACAAAACCTTCCTGTATGCGCCCTTAACGTATTGGTATCACTAATAAATATCTCCTTCCGACTGGCGAATTTATATCTGTCTTAAAAACATCAGTTGTCATTCCTCTGCATAAAGGTGGTGATCTGGATGATCCTTCTAATCTTCGGCCTATCTCTCTCATTCCAACCACTGCCAAAATCATCGAAATAATAGTCAAGAAGCGTCTGTTAGAATTCTCAAATTTACATAAAATTATTAGTGAAAATCAGTTTGGTTTTCAAGATAAAAAAAACATGAATGAATGATGCAATTCTCATTCCTCTATGAGGTCTATTCCAAGATAAATGCTGGAGAGACAACAGCAGCCGTATTTTGCGATCTGACAAAGGCATTTGACTGTGTTGATCACAAGATACTGTTAAGAAAACTTCAACTGTACGGCTGCCGAGGTGTGACTCTCACATGGTTCGATTCATATCTTTCTGGGCGTTATCAGATGGTTAAAACAACGAAACTTTCGAATAAAAGGGAAATCTCGTCAGGTGTCCCACAAGGATCTGTGCTCGGCCCCATTCTCTTCCTATTATATGTTAACAACCTCACTAAAACCAAGATATCTGGTAAATTCACCCTCTTTGCAGATGATACCACTATACTGTGGAAAAGCAAGAAGACCTGGGAGCTGCATGATATAATAACTGCAGACTTGAAAGCTGTGAAAGAATGGTGTGATGCAAACAAATTATCTCTTAACACAGAAAAAACCCACTTGAGATGCTCGATCGAGAAACCTTTGTTTGGCAAAGACATAATAGAAAATAATGATTGCACTAAATTTTTGGGGGTGCTGATAAACAAAAATCTTAAATTTGATGACCATGTTAAACAACTTAAAAGCAAGATCTCTTCTGGGTGTTATTCAGTGAGAGTAATTTCTAATATGCTAGGACCAGTCACTGCCAAAATGGCATATTACGCTCTTTTAGATTCTCATCTATGCTATGGAATACCTTTTTGGGGAATGTGTAACTCAACACTACTCAATGAATTGCTCATTCTACAGAAAAGGGTCATTTGGAACATTTATAAAATCGGACCCCGTGAGTCATGTAGAGATATTTTCATAAGTAACAAAATACTTACGGTTATCGCATTATTGATTTTGGAGTCGGTCTGTCTGGTAAATAAACACAAATCAAAATTGTCTTCAACTCCTAATCAATATGTCACCCACAACAATAGTCACTACCATTACCTACTAAAAATCTCACCAGAGGCTATATTTTCTATAATGGTGGCAAGATGTATAATAACTTACCAGTTTATTAGGACGGCAAACTTGAATTAAAATCAGTTCAGAAAAGTAGTCAAAAATTATCTTTCTGAGAGACCCTACTACTCGTTGCAGGAATTCTTCCAATCATTATATTAAATGTACACACCATGTTTTATATTTCATGTATTCTTTTATGTTAGTTATGTCCACAAGAGGACACACGAATTATTTCATATTTTTACTATATCTTACGTTTTGTATACAGTTCACGCTTTGTCAATAAGGTTTCCCTTCAGACAATAAAGCATATTTATTATTATTATTCACCTAGGTACGATGAAGGCACAGGTACTTCAATTTCTTTTCCATCCTTGGTGGTTACAAACAGGGGTTCAAGTGGTACCTGGATGACCTTGGAAATGGCCACAGTCGGAGAGACGATAGACGGTAATTGATTAACGAGTTCTGTTTCCGCCATGAACCAGAAGGCCTTGCAAAAATCGACCTCCGCATTTTGTGATATATTCACAATCCTTCTGGCCCTCTGTTCGGGATCTGTGATGTATTTTATCGACATGACTGAGTTTGTTGCTCTGGTTAATAATGATCCTGGAAAAATAATATTGTTGGTAGTTAGTTGTTCATTTGGAAAAATAAAAAAGGGTTCTTTAAAACTAGGGGTACATCCTTCATTGAAAATAACAGTTGAATAATCAATAAAAAAAACTTTTTAAAGACTAGCTTTTATTCAAATGCACTGAAAAGTTAAAAAGAATTGCTTTGGTTTTCAGTTTGAATACAAAAGCGACAAGCTTTTGAATCTATAACTCACGGAATAACCTACGTCACACATCCAAAGCAATTATTTTTAACTTTTCAGTGCATTTGAATAAAAGATTGTCTTTAAAAAGTTTTTTATTATTTATTTTTTGCTTTTTAGTACTTAAGTACGCCTTAATCTATGCATTTTTGTTAAAGCATCGTTATTATGAGGCCTTTTTTCCTGTAAGTTCTGAGCTATCTAGTCCTTCAATGAGAAGACAATCTAAAGATTAACTCATCCGCCATCTTCAACTAAATTCATAATCACCGACCCCAAAAACCCCGACATACCAATTTTGAATCGAATCGGTCCATTATTACAAAACTCGTCCGCCATCTTGAATTTGTGAATTTTGATAAAAAATCATAATCTCCGACCCCGAAAACCCCACATACCAATTTTGAATAGAATCGGACCATAAACACAGAAACTCATCCGCCATCTTGAATTTTGAATATTAATTTGAAAAATCATATCTCCGACCCCGAAAACCCCCACATACCAATTTTGAATCGAATCGTACCATAATCACAAAACTCGTCCGCCATCTTCGAGCCGCCATTTTGTTTTTATCTGGCAAATTTCAGCTCAATCGGATGTCGGCAAGTGCTCCAAAAATGGATTACATATTTTGAACCGGAAAGAATGACTGACATAGAGCTCGTCCAATATTGAAACGACCACTTTGGCCTTCCCCTACCTAACAACCAATTCTTCTCGAAGATGCCCGAACTGTGGCTATTAATAGAAATTCCATAGGCATACCAAATTATTTGGTATAGGCGATACACAAGATGTAGAGAACTTACACTCCTATAACTTCTGAATGGAAAAAATATTTTTCGACAAATCTGCCAGAGGGCATTTTGGCAAGGTAAAAAGTAAACTATTGAAAAGTTAAATAAATAACTGCACTACCTATGTATTAATCAAACAAACCTAACCTTTCAAACGCTGCATGCCAAGACACTGGTGGAGATTCGCTGTAGCATAAGCTGCCACACCAAATCGTGTCCACTCGTGTTTTCCTGTCGTTTCAATATTGGACAAGCTCTACGAACGAAGCAAGTTCAGTAAAAGCTTGTAAAAACTTAATTCTAGGAATATTTTTCATTACCCAGTTTAACTCACCTTGATTATAATAAACTTCTGAAAATAATGTCATACACGTAGTAATGAATTTCAACACATTCTTGATCGAATCGCAGAACTGTAAAAAAATAAGTACCAAGTTATTCAAATTTAATGAATAATTCACATTTTTTCTATTTCTATTTTTGACTTATGTTCATTTCACTCAAAATGAGTACCTACCTGAAAACCGAGGTTCCTTCCATAAAAACAGTGTTGATTTATTTGTCCAAATTTGAGAATCAGTTCCTCCAGTGAGAAATCCTCTTGAATAAACAGATTTCCCTTTTCACTCCACAATAACATAGTCTTGATGTGTTCCAGGCAACCATTAAGACTGACTATCAAATGAGAGCATGATTCTACATCTCTGGAACAAAAAGAAGTTTTATTGGCATTTGCAATGTTTCTTGGCTGAGAGTTCATGTAAGCTGTAAAATGTATTCATTCATTTATCAGAGACAAGCCAATCAGTGGCGGATTTACAGATTTGCCGCCCGTAGGCTATTAAATTTTTGCCGCTTCTAAATTTTGATATCTTAGTCCACAATCATATCACTTGTGCTATCCATTCAGCCAGACACTCTTACCGAATGGTCATGTCGTTTGTTCTGGCGTTACAACACAAATACGACTACGCAATTGCATGCCTTAAGCGCGAAGCGCGTAGGTATGCTCTACTCTTGCCTAAAAATCTAAATCCGATGTTTTCTCACATTAAACCGTACCTAACAAATACGATGTACATGTATATTATTTAAAAAGCAACTTATCAGAAAGAAAAATGATCGCTGAG
The DNA here is from genome assembly GCA_018342105.1 of Gonioctena quinquepunctata. Lineage (NCBI taxonomy): Eukaryota > Metazoa > Arthropoda > Insecta > Coleoptera > Chrysomelidae > Gonioctena > Gonioctena quinquepunctata. Next base: position 77,142 of record JAFIRS010003165.1, on the reverse strand, counting down.
CTCATCAAAATTATTTTTTCAGTTATGATTAATTACTTTTTATATAAAAAAAAAATGTATGCCATATCGAATGGATTTTTGAAGATCGTGTTCACAGTAAATACGATAACTTTCGAAAAAATCATTTTTTCACTTCAATTTTTTTTTAATATACTCATTTGACTGGAGAAAAGCAGTTGAATACAAAATTGCTGCTTAGTATTGTTTTATCTTATTATAATTAATTCATTCAGATTGGCATTTTCTGAAAAAGTTGGCTTTGTGAAAAAGTTAACAAATGTACTAATGTAAACATTCAATTTAAATAATTCGTGTAGCTTAAGGCATGCTCATTTGGATTTTCCAAACTTTTTCTTACTACAAATAAAATAATTAACTGATGAAATATATCAATTTTCTAATCAGCAAATTGTCTAACTTCATATTTTGTGGAGGGAATTTTTTTATTGTCAAGTCGCAGTCGGTCAAATATCAGTTATTCGATTAATTTAAACCAAAAGACTATATCTCTATAAGATATTGAACTAGTTTTTTATTTAATAAAAATTAGTCAATTTTACTCAGTATTTTTTACGCATAAAGAAATAACTTTCTGAATTGAATTTGACAATTTGCAAACTTACTGCAGCAATCATGATTAGACCATCGATATTATATCAAGATTGAATTGTGTAAGGAGATCTCATAATTATTAGGTACAAGGAGAAAAATTATAGCAGTTATCAGTGAAGAAAATATGTAAAAATAACTAAAATTTCGATTTTTGTTAAATATTTTAATTTTTCTCCAATTTTCGAAATTCGTATTTTGTGTGAATAATTTTTTTTTTTTAATTTATGAACTAAATTTGTCGCCCCTTAAAATTTGCCGCCCTAGGCTCTAGCCTACTCAGCCTGCTGGTAAATCCGCCACTGAAGCCAATAATAATACTCTCCCACCGGCGGATGGTGTCGTTAATTCCACCAAATCTTCAATATTAGCTGGCTTTTGTGTTTGTTTTTCCGGTACAAATCTTGCAACCGATTTCAAACTAACTTCCCGGTGAGCTAGAGACTTAAAACTTCAGAGATAGCTCAGAACTGGATGACAATGCAATATTAACTCGGTTTTATAGCCTCGCGCCAATTTCCCGCGTGTGGGGATGTGTTTGGTTCTTTCCAGTATTTAATAAAAAAAATAACGTGAACATTACTCATGAGTTAGTGAATGCAAGCGAACATATAAGCATTATTACGACTTAAGAAAAATTGAAAAATAAAAACTTTTTAACAAAAAAGTAAACCGACGTAAAACGGAACTGAAAAGCAAAAAATAAAATAAACCTTCTTAGTCTTAATGATAATTGAGCTCCTAAACTAATGTTAGTAACTAATTTCGAGTCGGCGCCAAACAAACAATTATCGAAGATCATTATATTACTTTGAAGAAGTAATCAAAACGCCGCTGTGCATCTCGCTGCCATCATTTTACGCTTTACCTAATTCAATTGCTAGTTTGGTTGGCGCCGACTCAAAATTAGTTACTCACATTAGTTTAGGAGCTCAATTATCATTAAGTCTAAGACGGTTTGTTTTATTTTTTGCTTTTCAGTTGATTTTTTCGTCGGTTTAATTTTTTGTTAAAAAGTTTTTATTTTTAAATTTTTTTGTGGCTGAAATCTACTAATTACTTCCTACTTAATTTTTGATTACTTCCAAAATACTTACTTACCCAGCTTACTTCTACTATTAACTGTTGAATAATATGATTATCTACTTTAACTATTTATTGTTACATAATATAAATTATTTTTGAAAGTTCTGGTTAGTTGATTCCATCACTTTGTATATAATTCCATCCTTTCATAGAATGTAATTATTGTGACGGATGTAGGAGGATCTGTCAATGTCAACTACATATGTGTGCCAATGTTCACAAGTGAAAAATCAATCATCCCCTATTTTTCTACCCGTGGTGATGAATCGTTTCATTCTAAATTGGAATATAATCAAGTATGAGGTATACCCTATCTAATGAAGAAAGAATCATCCAAATCGGAAAACCCACTACAAAGAATCGGTTAACGGACTAAAATTCAGAGGGTGAACGATCAATATCCTCCATACCACCCTTGGAGATGGATTTTTTTGTTCAAATTCAAATGGGACCAACTTCGAAGTACATCCTAGCCAATGAAAAAAGAATCATCGGAATCGAACTGCTGTGTGAAAAGTTATGCGTGTGTTACATAAAAAAAAAATTAACGTGTCGACTAGAAAACCTACTCCTTTTGGATTTCGTCGGTTAAAAAAAGATCATAAAGAGATAATTAATGCAATTGCACCTTTAAAAGTAAAAAAGTGCCAGTTCAATTGCAATTGTAGTAAGCAGTTCGGTCATAAAGATAATTAATTTAAAATTCCTTTTTAAATTATTTGACAATGCTGCAGACCAATCGTGCAAACCGAAGCAAAAGCTATATCTGTGTGACTATTCTGCATGGAGACTTTTCAGTACGAAAAAAGAGCACAAAAACATTTTATGAATATTTTATTATACGCCGGCTCTACACCCTCGGCCATGATGGACGATCACGGAATGGGCCATGATTGCTACGATCATTGCGCCGCTGTCCACACGATCGTGCATCCTACATTTGTTAATTGTCATATGAATGTTTCTTTATTAGACAATTTCGGGTCCGACATTGTAGTTAGGTACTTAAAATTGCCTATACAAATCACAAGTAGGTAGGTATAATTTAACCATTATCAATTGCAGAAGCTGTTTCTATAGGGAGCAAATCAAAAACTCACTTCGCTAACACGAGCGTATATGCAAAGAAACGGAACGAAAAATAATGTGTACTGCTCGTAAACATTCTCCGTCGGCGAACGGAACATCAAGCGAAGATGAAAAGAGCCGATAGCCAACGTGGGTTTGAGTGACAGCTGTTTGAGTGACCGCAAGCCAATGATAATGCTTGTAGGTGTGTTGAGACTAATAAATTTCAGGTCTCAGTAATTGAAAGCCAGTAGCGTCTCTGGTCTGGGATCGAAATAGGTTTTAAAATATTATATAGTTGTGATGTGTTTTGTTGGAAAATATGGCTTTTTTTCGACCATGGGAAAATGAAATTACGATGATCCGATTGCCTATTAATACATACTTCCTCGTTTATGGCATATTTTTTTATTTTAACGTATTTTTACAATATTTAAATATCTAAATGAAATTAGTTATAGTTTAACCATTTTCAATTGCAGAAAATGTTTCTATAGGGAGCAATTAAAAAACTCACTTCGATAACACGAGCTTATATGCGAAGAAACGGAACGAAAAATAATGTGTACTACTCGTAAACATTCTCCGTCGGCGAACGGAACATCAAGCGAAGATCAAAAGAGCCGATAGTCAACGTGGGTTTGAGTGACCGCAAGCCAATGATAATGCTTGTAGGGGTGTCATACGTCGAGACTAACAAATCACCAGTTTCAGGAGGTCTCAGTAATTGAAAGCCAGTAGCGTATCTGGTCTGGGATCGAAATAGGTTTTAAAATATTATATAGTTGTGATGTGTTTTGTTGGAAAATATGGCTTTTTTTCGACCATGGGGAAATGAAATTATGATGATGCAATCCAATAATATTTATTATAAGAAATTATTAACTACATTTCATGCCTAAACTAACAACTAACTATTTACAATATATACAAGTACATGCAATGAGTTTTCATCTAGGTCATGTTTCCTTCGGATATTTGTTCGGCCTCATGCTTGCGCTCATGCCGAAGTTTGATGTCGTGTCGTTATGAATTTTTTCGTTATGTGTAAATGGGTTTTGTGTAATTTTCCAGGAAAAAGCTAGTTAAAAAAACCTGGTGTCGATGATCCGATTGCCTATTAATACATACTTCCTCGTTTACGGCATATTTTTTTATTTTAACATATTTTTAAAATATTTAAATATCTAAATAAAATTAGTTTAACCATTATCAATTGCAGAAGCTGTTTCTATAGGGAGCAAATCAAAAACTCACTTCGCTAACACGAGCGTATATGCAAAGAAACGGAACGAAAAATAATGTGTACTACTCGTACATTCTCCGTCGGCGAACGGAACATCAAGCGAAGATTGGTTTGAGTGACAGCTGTTTGAGTGACCGCAAGCCGATGATAATGCTTGTAAGTGTCTATACGTTGAGACTAATAAATTTCAGGAGGTCTCAGTAATTGAAAGCCAGTAGCGTCTCTGGTCTGGGATCAAAATAGGTTTTTAAAATATTCTATAGTTGTGATGTGTTTTGTTGGAAAATATGGCTTTTTTTCGACTAGGGGAAAATGAAATTATGATGATCCGATTGCCTATTAATACATACTTCCTCGTTTATGGCATATTTTTTTATTTTAACGTATTTTTACAATATTTAAATAAAATTAGTTATAGTTTAACCATTTTCAATTGCAGAAGCTGTTTCTATAGAGAGCAAATCAAAAACTCACTTCGATAACACGAGCTTATATGCAAAGAAAGGGAACGAAAAATAATGTGTACTACTCGTAAACATTCTCCGTCGGCGAACGGTAGATCAAAAGACGATATTCAACGTGGGTTTGAGTGACCACAAGCCAATGATAATGCTTGTAGGTGTGTCTATACGTTGAGACTAATAAATCACCAGTTTCAGGAGGTCTGAGTAAATGAAAGCCAGGAGCGTCTCTGGTCTGGGATCAAAGTAGGTTTTAAAATATTCCATAGTTGTAATGTGTTTTGTTGGAAAATATGGCTTTTTTTCGACCAGGGGAAAATGAAATTATGATGATCCGATTTCCTATTAATACATACTTCCTCGTTTATGGCATATTTTTTCAACGTATTTTTAAAATATTCAATATTAAATAAAATTAGTTATAGTTTACCTTTTAATTGCAGAACTTTTCTATAGGGAGCAAATCAAAAACTCACTTCGATAACACGAGCTTATATGCGAAGAAACGGAACGAAAAATAATGTGTACTACTCGTAAACATTCTCCGTCGGCGAACGATAGATCAAAAGAAGATAGTCAACGTGGGTTTGAGTGACCGCTGTTTGAGTGACCGCAAGCCAATGATAATGCTTGTAGGTGTGTCTATACGTTGAGACTAATAAATCGCCAGTTTCAGGAGGTCTGAGTAAATAAAAGCCAGTAGCGTCTCTGGTCTGGGATCGAAATAGGTTTTAAAATATTCCATAGTTGTAATGTGTTTTGTTGGAAAATATGGTTTTTTTCGACCAGGGGAAAAAGAAATTATGATGATCCGATTGCCTATTAATACATACTTCCTCGTTTATGGCATATTTTTTATTTTAACGTATTTTTAGAATATTTAAATAAAATTAGTTATCTCCGCCTCTGCTGCTCAAAGGATTGCGCCTCAAGACTGGGAAACTTGTTTTTTATGCTTCTGCAATTGATAATGGATGGACTATATCCCCGCCTCTGCTGCTCAAAGGATTGCGCCTCAAGACTGGGAAACTTGTTTTTTTATGCTGAGGCGGAATCCTTTGAGCAGCAGAGACGGAGATAACTAATTTTATTTTGATATATTAATATTTTAAAAATACCTTAAAATAAAAAAATATGCCATAAACGAGGAAGTTTGTATTAATATGCAATTGGATCATCATAATTTCATTTTCCAATGGTCGAAAAAAAGCCATATTTTCCATCAAAACACATCACAACTATATAATATTTTAAAACCTATTTCGATCCCAGACCAGAGATGCTACTGGCTTTCATGTATTCAGACCTCCAGAAACACGTATATAACTGGTGATTTATTAGTCTCAACGTATAGACACACCTACAAGCATTATAATTGGCTTGCGGTCCGTTTTAATAGGCTGCAGAAGAATTAAACAGCTGTCACTCAAACCCACGTTGATTATCCTTTTGATCTTCCCTCCGTCGACGGAGAATGTTTACGAGTAGTACACATTATTTTTCGTTCCGATTCTTCGCATATATACGCTCGTGTTAGCGAAGTGAGTTTTAGATTTGCTCCCTATAGAAACAGCTTCTGCAATTGAAAATGGTTAAACTATACTCATTTACGAAAAATAGCATGCGGCCTCACCGTTCCATAAAGAAATATGAACCGAGCGATCGGCGATCGTGTGGACACGCACACAATCATGGCCGAACATCCTTTGATGTTTGTCGAAAAAACGACACAATGGCGATTACGTTCGATCGTCACCCATCATGGGCAATTACAGGCGATTATGCCCTCCACACGATCGTGATCGCCTGTATTCGCCCATCATGGCCGATGGTGTAGAACTCGCGTTAAGTTTTCACCCCGCCATTTATTCTGGGCAAACATTTTCGATAAAGCCAATTTACCATTTTTTAAATTACAATTTCGGTGATCGGATAATTCGAATGAGAGCAATTATACGCTGTTTTTTTTTTTTTTTTTTCATCTAAAATACAATGCTCAAATATAATGTTCCTAATTTGGATGGCATTGTTTCCCAGAATTTTTCAATTATCGGTCCTCTGGCGTATTACAATCGTATCGCAATAGTCCAATATGTAATCTACTTTCATTCAGTTATTGTAAACTTGCCGGTCTAGAGAAATAAACGAATATCGACTTGCACTCGCGTTTGCATTGCAGAATGCAGGGGATCTAAATCACAGTCTAAGTAACGCGGAGTATTACGGATGGTGTGACGCGAGCATGGGGGACTGCGTACGGACTGCCGTTCACAGTCTAAGTATAGTTATTCTAATCCCAATTGGAACAGCAATAAAAATAAGAGCACTTCGAGGAGTGTTCATATGCACTGCCCGGCAAATGGAAAATTAATATACTACCAGTGTTTTTACTTTCAAAGCGTTCCTGGTACAATCATAAAAAAGTTCTGGCGCGTGTCCATAGTTGCCCAGATTATTAGTAAAGGCGCTATCAAATATATTTGAGGAATAGAAGCTCGGCTAGCTGGATTCGACATCTGTTATCTGAAGCCGCATGATTTACACAGTTCACAATATTTCTTAATCAGTGCCGTGTGTTGGCGAGGTTAGGAATTATCCATTGGAAATAATTTTATCAATATGGCTTTCTGGAGACCTTTCGAAACAAATAATAAAATTCAGTTGAGATAACATGTGTCTACTTTTACATGGGGTGATCAATTGCTATGATTGTAAGAATAAGTAACTGAAAAAATATCACTGAAAAATAATATACCGACGCCTATGTCAAGGCGGCGACTGCAAAGATAATTCCTTCCTGAAACTTTTCATGACGGTCCAATTGGGATTAGAAATACTATACCTCTCTATCTCTTCTCTCTATATACATACAGGGTGTTATGTAATAAATGTCCGATATTTTACAGGACGATTCCTCAGTTATTTATAAGGTGAAAAGTTCATATAAGCATGGGTCCGCAAGGCCTTTATTTTTGATATACAAGGTGTCGAATTTTATTTTTTATTTTTCGTAAATGATTTTTAAAATAATGTCGATATTTGGGCGAAAATTGGTCTCTTTTGGGGAGTCACAACTTTCTAGAAGAATAATCGATTCCTCTATCATTTTTACGTAAAAAAGTGCTTTCCAAAAGTCGCTACAAGCAGCCGTTTTCGAGATATTTTGATTTAAATTAATCGATGCATCCAATCTTCTCATTCATTCGCGAACTCTTTGAAAATAAAAGAATCAAGTAGGCTAGTAAGTTTATTCCAATGTTTTTTTTGTGATGTCATGTCAAAAATAATTTCTTGACGCATAGTTAAATAGTTTTATTTATTATTATTGTGATTATTTGTTAAAAAATGGTAAACTTTACCAATGCAGAGTATGCTGACATACATTTCACATACGGACTTGCTAACGGAAATGAATATGAGACTACACGTTTGTATCACGAGCTTTATCCGAACCGCACAACTCCTACTTCATAAACGTTTTCAAGAATTCACGCTCGGTTAAGGGAAACAAGTTTTGAGAAAGCTAGTCATCTGTCGGGTGCACATCGGAAGGTAAGAACCCCAGAAACCGAGGAACCCGTTCTTAATCTGGTAGGAGAACACCCGGAAACAAGCTCCAGAAAAATAGCGCTGACGTTAAACATTTCTCATCTTCTGGTATGGAAAATTTTAATTGATTTGTTATATCCCTACTATATTCAAAGAGTTCAGGCACTACTCCCTCGTGACTTTCCGTTACTTATCAACTTCTGTCGTGGGTTTCTCCAATGCCTTATTCAAAATCCTTTATTTGAAAATCAAATCCTGTTTACCGACGAAGCAAATTTCTCACGCAACGCTATACGCAATTTTCAGAAATCATTTGTGGTCAGAGGAATCACATTTCCAAGAACAGTTCTCTCTTAACGTGTGGGCAGGAATCCTTGGAGATTATTTTATAGGTCCATTCTTTATTCCGGGAAGATTAAACGGAGAGAGATATCGTCATTTTCTTAAAGAAGATTTGCCTATTTTACTGGAAGATGTGCCGCTTAGACTACGAAATGAAATGTGGTTTATGCATGATGCTGCCCCGGCACATTTTAGCATCCTAGCGCGAGAATTTTTAGATCAAACTTTCGGCAACCATTGGATAGTTTGGGGAGGGCCTTAACCATGGCCCCCTAGGTCATTAGACCTTAACAGTTTGTATTTTTCCTGTGGGTACATCTAAAATCCTTAATTTACCAGACACCTATCCAAAATGAAGAAGGATTAAATAATCGAAAAATTAACTCTTGTAGAACGATTCAAAATACTCCAGGAATTTTCCAAACAGTGCGCGAATCAATGAGAAGATTGGATGCGTGCGTACATGCAGGAGGTGGACATTTCGAATATTTATTGTGATTTTGATTTTTATCTAGTGTTGCGTTGTTTATTGTTGTTTAAAAATTAGCGTTTGAAATGTTTCTATGTTGAATAAAAAAAAAGTTTTCAAAATTGTTTCACTTTTTGACAAACACATGCATCGATTAATTTTAATAAAAATATCTCGAAAACGGCTGCTTGTAGCGACTTTTGAAAAGCATACCTTTTTCACGTAAAAATGATAGAGGAGACGATTTTTCTCCTAGAAAATGTGATACATAACATTCACGACAAAGTTATGACTCCCCAAAAGAGACAAAGACCTGTAGGCGGCGCCCCCTACAATTAAGTGCCAAACTAAGATCAAATTTGAATTTCTCATTTAAAAAAATCCCCAAATACCAATTGTCGTACAAATATCGACATTATTCTAAAAGTTATTTACGAAAAAACAAAATAAAAATAATTTTTAACACCCTGTATATCAAAAGTGAAGGCCTTGCGGACCCATGCTTATTGAACTTTTCACCTTATAAATAACTGAGGAGTGGTGTAAAAAATAGACAAAACCCAAAAGAACAACTGAAAATTCTAAAAACGGGCCTATCGTCTAACTGACGTGCTATACAAAACTGCCATTTCTTCCGTGCGATTGTGTAGAATTTATTACATTTCAAATCGTTGTGGATTTTAAGGAAAGTCTTGGTTAAGGTGAATTTAGGTATAGTTATTCTAATCCCAATTGGAACGGCAATAAAAATAAGAGCACTACGAGGAGTGTTCATATGCACTGCCCGGCAAATGGAAAATTAATATACTACCAGTGTTTTTACTTTCAAAGCGTTCCTGGTACAATCATGAAAAAGTTCTGTCGTGTGGAAGAGAATTCCTTCTCCAAACTTTTAATGTCGGTCCAATCGGGATTAGAAATACTTTACACTTTGTAGGTTTAGACATAACCACAATTTTTTTAGTTTGAGATTAAAATGAAAACAAAGTTCATTACAAGGCTGACATAGGTCGCCGAAGTCAATCAAATGTGCGAAGAGCTACCTCAAGTGCAAACCCCAGCGAGATAATGAAAATGAACGACAAGTGGATAGATTTATATATATATATATAATAAAACTGGTTCACAAGTGCCATTTTGTTCCAAACGTGGAGGTCACTACCGAAAATTATGATTTAGGGCGCATTCGATTCGAAATGGCATCTAAAAAAAAATTTTTTTTACCGATTAATAATATTAAGAAATAAAAAAAAACTGGTACTATCTAGACATATCAATAAACAATAATCCGTCGGCAAAAAAAAATTACCTCTATTTTTCAATGAATTATGCCTTTGTTAATTAAAAAATTTTACTTTTTGAAAGTTATTATGAAAACCCTGATAATTGTTGAACTAAAAACCTAGATTTTTTTTTTACTTCTTGGAGCTGTTCCTCTTTAAAAAAGATCCCCGTTGGAAAAATCGAAAAATTTTGAAGTTCTACTTTTTTATTAACAATCAAAGGTATAAAAAAATTAAAAACGTATATAAAACAATTATTGTATTATCTCTATTAATTTGTTTTCTTATTGCTGAAAGCAATATAAAAATAATTTTTTGAAATTTTTTATTCTTATTATTTACAAAATTGTTATAAACAAATGCATTGATTATTAGATTTAAACAAAATTTTTTTTGGTAATCTTGTCATTGATAAAAATAATAATTTTTAGGAAAAAAATAATTTTTAAATAAATTTTATTATTGCTAAAAAACGCACTTGTAATAACAATTTTTTTTTGTTAAATATGAATATTAGAAACCATTTTTTTAATCATTATTTATCACGTTCTCTCATATTATGAAAAAAAATTACTTTTATTTGTTTATTAAACAAATAATTTTTTATAAACAAATGAATTTTTGCGCTATATTTTTTTTAATACTAAAAAAATCCTGAAAACAACCATGTGTCGTTTTTTATGGGAAACATTTATTTTCTATGTTTTATATAATTTCGAAAAAAATTGTGCACTTTGACTTGTCGCTTGCTTTCTGTTTTTCCTCATTGCTAATGAAATACTTATAAACTATTGAAGATAGGACAAGAACACTCCAAGTCTTTTTTATTCTACATTGATCAATGAACAATTTTTACCAAAGCTCTAACACAATTGTTTATTAACTTTTTTAATATTATTTATATACCTAATTCCCTTGAAATTTTTTTTTTTACTTATTAGTTCAAATATCTTCACACTTCAATTCTTTTTTATTCTTCGATAGTTAATAAACAAATTGAGCTTTTAAACGAAGCTCTAACTCAATTATTTAAAACTTTTCAGCTATATTATTTATGAATATACATCCAAAAAAATTTGTTTCGGCTTGAAATGCATATTGTTTATAATAATATTATTCTTCTATTTCAACTTTCTTCTTATTTTTCCTGTTACAACAATGCAGTGAATTTCATGTATTTTTCAATAGACTTTATACTTTTCTCGCTCATTACTTGATATTAGAGTAATTTGGCTAGCATTAAAATATCATTTAAAACTTGCATGGATGTCTAAAAGATAATGTTCGAAAGTTAACTGATAATATTAATTTGATTTTAACGAACCTTTTTCTTACTTCTATTCTTAATACTTTACAATTTTAAATGTCCTTCGAATTCCGGTTTCAACCTATTGAAATAGTTCTTTGTTAAGTTGTAGAAACATCTGCTCTAGGATTTGAAGGGGTCTAGCCCCTTTTCCTTATACCTGACCTAAAAAAGAAAATCGAAACATGGTTGTTTTCAGTATTTTTTTAGTATTTAAAAAAAAATATAGCGCAAAAATTCATTTGTTTATAAAAAAATATTTTTTAATTTTTTTTTATAATATGAGAGAAGTGATAAATAAAAAGTGTTTTTTTTCATTTAAAATGTTTTTTTTTTTTAATATTATTTATTATTGCCTAGATTCCAAAAAAAAATAATCAATTATAACAATTTTTTAAATAATAAGAGTTAAAAATTTCAAACATTTATTTTTATATTGCTTTTAGCAATAACAAATTAATAGAGATAATAGAAAAAAAACTTTTCTTAATTGTTTTATATACGTTTTTAATTTTTTTATTGTTAATAAAAAAGTAAAAATTAAAAAAAACGATTTTTCCAACGGGGATCTTTTTTTTTTTGAGGAACAGCTCCAAGAATTAAAAAACATTCTAGGTTTTTATTCAACAATTATCAGGGTTTTTATAATAACTTTCAGCAAGTAAAATTTTTTAATTAACAAAGGCATAATTCATTGAAAAATAGAAGTAAATTTTTTTTGCCGACGGATTCTTGTTTATTGATATGTCTAGATAGTACCTGAATTTTTTTATTCCTTAATATTAATATTTAATCGGTTAAAATATTTTTTTTTGTTCAGGTGTCAGATTTGGTCGGGAGCTAAGCCGCGAGTTTTCAGCCTTTTTTTCGCCGCTAAATTAAAATTATAAATATTACCGGCACAGTTTCGGGACTTTCTTTTAGGAAATTTCCTGCTCTTTAAGGATCTTTTTCGGATATCTCAAATGGTTTTTGAGATATTTTCAAAAAACCAAACCATATATTTGTTTTTTACTTAATTGTTTATAACTTTTGCAATTTTTGCCGGCCCCAATTTTCCAGCTAAATATTTTTTTTAGATGTCATTTCGAATCGAATGCGCTCTAAATCATAATTTTCGGTAGTGACCTCCAGGTTTGGAACAAAATGGCACTTGTGAACCAGTCTAATATGATATAATGGATATTTATAGACTATAGGAAATTAGATAACTCGGCCTAAAGGTTTACGCACTATACTTTCTTTTCGTGAACATTTAACTCTAGAGGCATATACAATATTTTATCCAATTATGACTTTTTTTGCATCAAAACAGGTACTTTTTTAATTTAATTTTATATTTTCTCATTATTTCTGACAGTGGTTTAATCAAATTAGATTGACACTGGTTAGTTTTAGGCGTTTGCTAGGGTACATTAAAAGTTGTTGGCAAACGCTGTTTATAGCTGAACCTAACATCAAATATCTTTGTCCGAGAATTCTTGCATTCAAGTTTTATAAAAGTGTTGAGACCTTTTGAAAAGGTATATATTAGATTTCGTGGATGAAGATTTGTTCCGCACGGACGCTTTAACAGAAGCAAACGCTGCTTTAAGCAAGGTAATACCTGAAAATTCAATGAATGAGAAGGAGTATATGCATTTTTGCAAATGGCGTGATGAAAAAAGGCAAAGGGGGTAAATGACAAGATAATTAAGACATACCGGGAGACAATGGGACTATCTCGTTCACTTATCAACCGATTTGAATGAAATTTTGTACATAGATATGATACACAATTTCAGATTGACAGGCATATGAAAACAAAATGGACGACTTCCGGTTTCCCCAGAATAGCCACCAACTTCGATTTTTCAAACGGAACATCTTGTATGTTTGATGTTTTTCGGATTCTACGGCTCAAATTACAATTGACAACGTTTCCTAATTTTATTTTACAATTGAAAAAAAAAATTTTTCAATTTTTTTTTAGCTTAGGAGGCCTTGATCAGGTTAAAATCTATATTAATTTACATCAGTAACTCATAGTAATAGTCATTTCATCGATAAGATCAATAACAAATCCTACAGCAAGAATTGAAATTTTCTGAACGCATTTTTAACGAAAAAATCGTTTTTATCAAATGGTACCTACCGATGTCCATCTTGCCATTCCATAGAGAATGTAATTACCAATTCAACGATATACATTATGTACCACTTTTTTTTGTTCAAAACGTAGAGAGCCATCTAACAAAATGAAATCAATCTGAAAAAATTGGTAGATAACATGAATCTATTCATTCTTTCAAACTTTACTTCAGAATGGTAACAATGAATTACCAAAAATAATCGTCTTGACAATATGTAATGATCATAAACCCATTACAGAAAAGATAACTTTAATATAATCAAACTTTTTGAATAAATCTAACGACTGAAACAGTGAAACATTCAAGGTACAAATTATTACTCACAATACCATTATCCTGTTTTCAATAGAAGAGTTTCACAACCATCGAAAAGTCATTTTATTTATTAATGACCAATGATATGTTCGAAGTGTTGCCCGTTTTCCCTAACACATATAGTTCTATTTATTGTACACCTCATCACATTTATCAGTTCGTGAGCAGGAATTTCCTGAAATGAGCGCTGAACTCTATCTCTCACGTCCTCCAAAGAAGTTGGTCTCCTCGAGTATACTTTGGATTTCATGTGACCCCATAAATAAAAATCAATAGGGGTTAGGGCGATCTGGCTGGCCAACTGATTGGACCATTTGTTCCAATCCATCTCTGCCCTTAGGAATCACAAAGATATTGCCGAACAATATTAGCATTATGTGGTCCTATGCCATCCTGCTGAAAAAACATATTTTCCCTGATGTTCTCAGGTAAATCATTGATATTCTTTTGAATCTTGTTCTCTAAGAATTGTAGATATCTTTGGCCCATCAAAGGCCCGTCGAAAAGAATTGGTCCAATGATTCTTGTCCCTATGATTCCTACCCAGACGTTGAATCCAAATCATTCTTGAAAATTACCTTCTCTCAGCAACCTAGGATTTCCTTGAGCCCAATACTTCGTATTATTCCTATTGAACATACCATTATTCGTAAACCTAGACTCATCTGTAAACAGTATCTTCGAGACAAAACCATTAATCACAAAGCATGATGACGCAAAAGCCAATAACAATAAGTTAGTCTCCGTTCTGGGTCATTTTCATATAGATGCTGATGCAAACTGTACTTATAGCAGCGAAATTTATGTTTTTTCAATACTTTTCTGGCACTTTGCCTGCTGATCCCACATTCAATTTCCAATTCTCGCACTGAGGCAGATGAACAAAAATGAACATATTGTTGTTTTGTTTTTAACCGCTTTCTTAGTTGTTTGACCAACCCTCAGAAGTTAATGAAAACTTGTACGAGTCAAGATCACGGGGACCTTACCTTTTATAGTGGGATCCGAAACCACTCTTGGGACCTTGAATAAATTTTTCACCAGCTGCGGGAATCGAACCCGCGCCAGGTGGAAACAGTTGACACAAGATCGACGCTGGTGCCACTGAGCCACAGGCCATATGCTAAAACATTAGTTTCCGCTTTAGGGTCCAATAATGTGATTTCCAATAAGTTCTCCCCAAACATTAAACGAGCATCGCTTTTGGTGATCAATAGTCCTCAACCAGTGAGGATTTTTCGATTGCATAACAATGCATATTATGTCTGTTGACCGACCCGTTGTTCTCAAACATTGCTTCATCAGGAAACAGAATTTTGTTTAAAGTATTATAATCCTCGTCAATTATGATATTCATTTGAATACAAAACGCAAATCTACTTTCAAAATCATTATTATACAATTCTTGATGTAGGTTCAGATGATAATGGTGGATCTTATGTTTCAATCTGATTCTGTTCACACTACTTTGTGAAATATCCGTTTCCGCTGCTATTTCGCTAATGCTTAACTAGAGAGCTAACGTGTTTTGAATGTACGTAATTACTATCCTATCATAAAATTAACGACTTTTTCAAATAATCCTAATTAACAGTGAAAGTAATGGCGTATTGGCGATATATTTATTTTTTCAAATAAAATTAACATTTATTCTACCTGAAAACACAAGAATGAGATGAAAAAAAAGAATATTTTTCAACATAGAGTGCACGATGTGGATCTGTGTTTCGCACATATAGGACGTTGGCACTGCTCACTCGCTGAATCACCCGATAAGGCATCATCTTCCTCAGCTTCATATAACAGATTTTCCAATTCTATTTCCGTTAAGGGTCGTTTTCTCTCGTAGGAATGCGCCATATTATCTGGATGATCGCAATTTGAAAAGTCAATATATGCCCATACAATAAATATAATTATGAACAAAAATTTAAAAAACTTACGTAAATACTAGCACGTAGTGTATTTTACGACAAAATGCCGGACCAACCCAGTAATTCAGAGTTCACAATCACCTTCCGCCGCCCACTTGTTCTAGACACCGACTTAGGAAAAGTCATACTTTGTTCGGGTTCTTTAATTGGGAACTGTTGGGAACCTGCGCACTAACAAAAATTCTGAACGATTCAGAACTATTTCTAGTTAAATAAAAACCCAAACGTGTCCGTGAAGAGTGTGTCGGAACCTGTTGGTGTAGTGGTGAACTGATATAGAACTGACAACTGATGTTAAATTTGCTATATGTTCACTCTCTAAAACTGTTGCTTTGTTTACTTTTCGATTTTCGGCATACACTTTTGAAACCCAAGATTGGTAATAGAGAACTCTTGCTAAAACAAAACCCTTTTCTATTATGATAATAATAATAATATATGTTTATTCATCATAATAATAATACATAATATATACTTATACAAGTGTGCTTGTGAATAAACAGGTTGGTCACAGAAGTAGTATTAACTACACTGTATGTGATTTCCATAGTAAAATTATTACATTAAAATGGGTAAAATTTGTTAATAATTTTTTTTATGGTAAAAATGGTAGAAAATTGTGGGTTTGTCACATCCAGGAAATATTCATGTAACGAACCTAGGCCGGACCTGTCGCCTCACACGTTGCCATCGACAGCGATGAGATCATCCCCGGAGATATTCGAGAACCATCCAGTCGCTCTTCCGCGAAAACCAACGGTCAATATTGGAAACAATTGGAACATGCCGTCGCCAACCGTCCGAATTCGAAACATCGAGAATGCTGTATCGGAGATAAATAGGCAACCCTCAAGTAGAGTCGGACAGTCGGAACGAGCCCATACCATCGAGCTATACAGTGGCGTAGTAATATAAACTAAATTGTAGATTAAGTGTGAAATAAATTAGTAGAACCAAGTTAAGTTTATTTACGTTACAATTGGTGTCGGAAGTGAGATTTTGAAAATAAACAAGTGATCGTGGAGTGGATAGTCAGAAAAATAAATTGATAGACCTTTCTGTACGCCCAAAATAGACAGTGGCCCGGTTTTCGCGAAGGGAATTGGGAATAAACGATGGTTGCGTGGAACAGACAATAGACTGGTGGCCCGTGGAAAAGAATTCGCGAAGTGAATTTTTAACAAACTGATAAACTTTTCGTGTAAAACAGACTGATACCTCGTCAAAGACAAAATGTGTTCAAGAAAAGTGCGCCTTGCGGATTTGAAGGTAGCGGAATTGAAACAGGAATTGGAGGAGAGGGAACTGGAAACAACAGGTAAAAAGCAAGTACTACAGGAAAGACTTGCAGAAGGACTTATACAAGAAGGTGAGGACCCCGAAACATTTTTATTCGAAGTTCCCGGAGGTGATTTAAGTTTGGTAATGAATAAACTGGAAGAAAATTCAAGAAGCCTGGAAGAAAATGCTAAACATCTGGAAGAGAAGCTTCTAGAAAATTCAAGAAGCCTGGAAGAAAATGCTAAAATCTGGAAGAAAGCTTGAAGAAAATTCTAGAAATCTGGAAGAGAAGCTTCAAGAAAATTCTAGAAATCTGGAAGAGAAGCTTCTAGAAAGCCTGGAAGATAAGCTCCTTGAAAACACAGAAGGCCTAAAAAAAGAACTCTGTGGTGTGGCGAATCGTCTAGAAAAAAGAATAGGAACCGTTGAGGCAGAGATGGACAAGATGAAGGAAATAATCAGCGATGAAATCAAAGATGGAATCGAGGCAGAAATGGACAAAATAAAGGAAACGATCAGTAAGCTGGAAAAACGAATTAATAGTGCGCCCCCCACAGAGATGGTTAACGAAAATGCAATGCTGGACTTGAGTTTGAACTTGGATAAAGTTCAAGAGGGTATAAAAGATGTCAAGGTCATTTCAGAAATAGGAAGCTTTCCATGGAGCCGCCTCAGTTCGACGGAAAAACTCCATGGGCAAATTACCGCCGGCAGTTTGAAGCAGCGGCCAAAGCAAACGGATGGAATGCAGGGGAAAGAGCTGTAGCACTGACACTTGCATTACGTGGAGAAGCGACAAATATTCTACAAACTCTCACCGCCCAAGAACAGGAGGACTATGATCAGCTGATTAAACATCTAGAATTACGATATGGCCACGCCCATTTGGAACACGTATACCACTCCCAGCTGAAAAATCGCTGCCAAAAATCGGGCGAATCCTTACAAGAATTCGAAACTTACATTGCACGCTTGGTTGTTCTCGCATATCCATCCACACCAGAAAATGTAATGGAGCGACTAGCGGTTCAAGCATTCCTGGATGGACTCCGTGACCAAGAAACCAGACAAGCGTTGACACTAGCCCGTCCAACACATCTCGTAGACGCACTGGCACGCGCTTTGGAATACGAGGCAGCGAAACAATCTTGCAAAAGCCAGAGTAAAGTCCGAATGATTGAGGAAGACTCACAGGAGCCTGCTAATTTGGAAGCTGCCATAAGGAAAGTGATTAAGGAAGTGTTCCCTGAGAAAAGACAGATAAGATGCTGGAATTGTGCAAAATTGGACATGGCAGCAAATGTCCAACATTCAAAACACGACTCGATGCAGGAAAACTAAAGAAGGTCGACGAGAAGGGGCAATCGTCGGCCTGTGTCCAGCAAGCCCCGGTTAACAACGCATATGTCGCTATCCTGCAACGACAGAACAGAGGTGTTTTCGTAGACGGTCTCATCAATAACGAGCCTTGCACCATGCTGCTAGATACAGGTGCGACTAGGACAATTCTCGGACCTTCCTTTGCCAGAACACCGGAACGAATTGAACCGACAACTTGGAAGTTACGCACAGCAACAGGGGAGCCAGCTACTGTATATGGCGAGCTACCGATTGAAATAATTTTGGGCAGCACTAAAGTGAAACATCAGGCACTTGTAGCGGACATCGAAGACGATGCAATCATCGGAATGGACATCATGAATTTCAGAGGGTTTGAATTGGATTTCAAAGGCGGCGTCCTACGTGTCAACGGAGAAGAGCTGGTACTTCATGGGAGAAGTGAAGAGTTGATCCGTGTGCTGTTGGCTGAAGATGTAAGCGTACCTGAGAGGGCTGAAACCATCCTGGAGGCTCGCCTGGACGGGAGTGCGAGCAGTGGAGACGTGATGATGTTCGAGCCCAAACTTCATGATGAGAAAATTGGACGAGGGATTGCCCTAGGGAAAACCCTGTTACGTGCTGAAAATTTGTACCGGTAAGGGTCATGAATGTCAATTACTTTCCAGTGACCTTAAAGAAGGAACAATTTTAGGGCACTGCTCGTCAGTTTCATCTGTGATCCGGGCGTACGAGGTACGATTAGCCAACCCAACAACTTGCCCACAGAACTAGAAAAATTAGTTGCCAACTCTTCCAAAGACATAAAACCAGCTCAACAGCCCAAACTAAGAGATTTAGTCAAAAAGTACCAAGACATCTTCGATACCGGACAAGGAAAAGGGGGTCGAACTAATGTGGTCCAGCACAAGATTGATACTGGGGGTGCCCGACCGATCCGGCAATCAGCAAGAAGACTTCCTCTTGCCAAGAAGGAAGAGGCTGACAAAATAGTCAGCGATATGGGAAAAGAAGGAGTTATCGAACCATCTGACAGTCCCTGGTCCTCTCCAGTCGTACTGGTGAAGAAAAAGGATGGATCGACACGCTTTTGTGTGGACTATCGCCAACTTAATAATGTCACAAAGAAGGACAGTTACCCTCTCCCGAGAATAGATGACACCCTAGACACGTTGGCTGGTTCTACGATTTTCTCGACCCTTGATCTGAAGAGTGGATACTGGCAAGTAGAACTCGCTCAGGAAGATCGAGAAAAGACAGCTTTTACCATCGGCTCAGGATTGTGGCAGTTCACCGTTATGCCATTCGGGCTCTGTAATGCTCCCGCCACATTCGAAAGATTGATGGAAACAGTACTGAAGGGACTCTCATGGAACACGTGTCTAGTGTATCTCGACGACATAATTGTGGTCGGCAGATCGTTTGAGGACCACGTGAAAACTTGGAGGAAGTATTCCTGCGACTGAGGAACTCCGGATTGAAGCTGAGCCCTAAGAAATGCCATCTGTTCCAAAAAGAAGTACGATACCTCGGCCACGTTGTCTCTGGGGAAGGAGTAGCAGTTGATAACCAGAAGATCAAAGCTGTTAAGGATTGGCCCATCCCAAAAGACATTCACCAACTTCGAAGCTTCCTTGGTTTATGCACATACTATCGCCGATATGTGCTGGGATTCGCCAACATCGCTAAACCACTGACCAAGCTCACGGAAGGCCAAACAAAGTTCCAGTGGTCCGAAGAATGTCAAGACTCATTCAGGAAGCTGAAAGGAGCTTTGATCAACGCACCTATACTGAGCTATCCCTACCCAAAGGGAAATTCATTTTGGATACGGACGCCAGCAACGTGGGACTTGGAGCTGTCCTATCTCAGATCCAGGAGGGACAGGAGAAGGTCATTGGTTATTTCAGCAAGACGCTTAGCAAACCAGAGCGCAATTACTGTGTCACCAGGCGAGAGCTGTTAGCTGTTGTAAAGGAGTGGAACACTTCTACAAGTACGTGTATGGAAGAAGATTCCTGTTGAGAACTGACCATGCAGCTCTCAAATGGCTCTTACAGTTCAAAAATCCTGAGGGTCAAGTAGCACGTTGGATCGAGAGACTCCAAGAATTCGATTTCGAGATCGAACATCGAGCCGGAACTAGCCATAAGAATGCAGATGCCTTGTCGCGAAGACCATGTCCAGATGATTGCTCACATTGCCGACGAGCAGAAGAGAAAGAAGCAACACTTTGTAGAACCGCGGCAATGGATGACAACTGGAAGGCTTGTTGTAGCTGGAAAAGGGAATCGAAGACCTCATGGCAGGAATCGCAGGTTATCGCCGGCTGTTAAGTCCTATTGGGCACAATGGAACTCTCTTATTCTGGACAATGGGATCCTGAAACGTGTGTTGGAGGCCGATATTGGTGGGGAAGACAGACGCCAAATAATTGTTCCCAGGAACAGAAGAGAGGAAGTGCTGCGGGAAATCCATGATGGAGTCGCCGGAGGACATCTGGAACCCAAGACAGACGCCAAATAATTGTTCCCAGGAACAGAAGAGAGGAAGTGCTGCGGGAAATCCATGATGGAGTCGCCGGAGGAGCTGACGTCCAGGACTGGTGCAGAAAGTGCGCTGTATGCGCTGCTAGCAACGGACCTCGAATACGACCCAAGGCCCCGATGCGTCAGTACAACGTTGGCAGCCCGTTCGAGAGAATCGCCATTGACATCGCCGGCCCGTTTCCCGTATCCGACCACGGGAATAAATACATCCTTGTGGCAATGGACTACTTCAGTAAGTGGGCGGAAGCCTATGCCCTGCCCAACCAGGAAGCCATCACCGTCGCCGACGTCTTGGTGAAAGAATGGATATGTCGATTCGGTATTCCAATGGAGCTGCACTCGGATCAAGGCAGAAATTTCGAATCCAACCTTTTCCAAGAAATATGTCTACTGCTGAACATCCGCAAGACAAGAACCACGGCCCTACATCCGCAGTCCGATGGAATGGTGGAACGGATGAACAGGACGATCAACCGCCACTTGTCCAAGGTTGTCTCTGACCATCAAAGAGACTGGGACCAGTATCTTCATTTGTTCCTGATGGCCTATCGATCCGCAGTACACGAGTCAACCGGTCAAACTCCTGCTAGTATTATAATGGGCCGAGAACTGCACTGCCTTGTGACCTGAAGTTTGGGATACCGCCAGGACAAGACACTGCGGGAGAGGACTACGTCAGCAAACTTCGGCAGAGAATGGACGACATCCACGAACGAGTCCGGTTGAACATTCAGAGTGCCAGCGATAAAATGAAGAAGACCTATGACATCAAGGCCGACGCTGGAGGATTTAAGGTTGATGACCTGGTTTGGCTGTACAACCCCAAACGTCGTCGTGGACTATCACCAAAGTTGCGGAACTCGTGGGAAGGCCCGTATAAAATCGTGAAAAAGATAAACGACCTTGTGTACCGAATCCATAAGCCACCCCGAGGAAAACCAAGGGTCGTCCATTTCAACAGGTTGACCCCTTACGCTGGAAACCATGACCAAGTTCGCACCCTCAAGCCACCGGAGGATGATATGACGTTCGAGAAGTTTATGTCCTTGTATTCAAACGGGCAGAAAGTTCTACATGGGGTTACTAGAGAGGAGTCACGAGACCTTTTCGAGGTGCCTGCTGACTACGCACTAGCGCACTGTGTGGCAGAAGATCTTCGAATGTCCAGGGGCATCGCCGTAGTGTTCTCCAAGAAATTTGGTCAACTCCAAACACTGCGGGAGCAGAATCCAGAAGTTGGTGGGGTGCTACAGTTGAAGAAAGGCCAGAGAAACATCTACTACCTAGTTACCAAGAGGCATTCCCAAGATAAACCGTCCTATGAAGATGTCTGGAAGAGTCTCACCAAACTAAGAGATACTATGGTGGACCAGAATCTGGCGGATCTAGCAATTCCAAAACTATCCTGTGGTATTGATGGGTTGGACTGGAGAGTCATAAGAAGTATGCTGGAGGCGATATTCAGATCCAGCGGCATCAGGATTTTGGTTTGCTGTAACCCTCTTCCACGACCGATCATGAAGACCGTGGAGTGTTACTTCCATCGAACTTCACGGTGCAGATATGGGGAGTCATGCAGATATCGTCACACTCCAAGGATGAAATTTCGGGACGAAATGTCTTTAAGAAGGGGGCAATGTAACGAACCTAGGCCGGACCTGTCGCCTCACACGTTGCCATCGACAGCGATGAGATCATCCCCGGAGATATTCGAGAACCATCCAGTCGCTCTTCCGCGAAAAACAACGGTCAATATTGGAAACAATTGGAACATGCCGTCGCCAACCGTCCGAATTCGAAACATCGAGAATGCTGTATCGGAGATAAATAGGCAACCCTCAAGTAGAGTCGGACAGTCGGAACGAGCCCATACCATCGAGCTATACAGTGGCGTAGTAATATAAACTAAATTGTAGATTAAGTGTGAAATAAATTAGTAGAACCAAGTTAAGTTTATTTACGTTACATTCACATCATAAGTGGGGTCTTCTCATTGATATTTTACATATATTTGAGGATAAGTCACAATCGGGGTAATTTTCTAGTCACAAATACACTAACTAATATGCACACATACATATACACACTTATATACATCATAAATTTCTCAGTTATATGTGTTTATCTCTGGTTAACAATTTCGGTAAATATAAGTCTATCTTTGGCAATCCATTTTTTCAGTTCTTTTTTAAACGTTCGCTAATTTTTTATATCTTTCAAGTCGTTTGATAATAAAGCACAGATTCTGGGTGCTAAATAATTGGTATTTCGTTGGCCGATAGTTTTTTCGCAATGTGGGAAGAATATTTCATCAATTTTTCGAGTATTGTAGGGGTGTTTATGTAGAGTAAGTTAAATTTTTCCTAGTTTTACGAATATCATTATTTTTTTACAAAATATCTGTCTCACATCTTTCATTTGGGATTCGCTGTATAAAGAGTTTATGGGAAAAGATGCCTTTTTACCGTATATTATTTTTAATTTCCATTTTTGTAAAACATGTACTTTATTTAGAAAACAGTCATTCATTAACTCCGCCCCAACCTAATATTCCATATGATAGTATAGACTCTATTAGGGAGAAATATGGTGTTTTTAAATGTTTTATGTTTAGGAAATCTTTGAGGTGTTTAAATTTCGATAAGAATCCCCTGAGTTTTCTGACAATTTCTTTTGTCTGTAAGTCCCACCTCCGTTATACCGAGATATTTTGTTTTTTCCGATTCGGGAATTTGAGAGTTTAATCCGACATTCAAAGGCCCTAAGTTGGGCAGACCATTTGTATATGAGGTAAAGGGTAAGTAGTTCATTTTCTTGTAATTTATTCATTTGTAACCAGTTTGATATATTTGGAAAATCGATTTCTATTTTTCTTTCAATTTCTGGCAAGTTGGAGCTGTATATAATACGGTTGTATCGTCGGCAAAACTGATAATTTCGCCGGTAGTATTGAGATAAAGCATACTGTTCATATATATAATAAATAAGATTGGGCCAAGGACAGTTCCTTGGGGTACTCCAAAAGTAACTCTTCTTGCTGTACTATAAGTTCCTTCGAACTCCACTCTCTGTTCCCTATCAGATAAGTAGCTTTTCAGAAATTCGTAAGTGTTTTCCCTAATTCCGTATTTTTGGAGTTTTTCAAGAAGATTTTCGTGGCACACGGTGTCAAAGGCTTTAGAGAGGTCTAGAAATATGCTAATTATAGGATTTTTTTTATCCAAGGATTTATAAATGATAGATGTCATTCTATATATAGCGTTCTCTGTAGATCTACCCTCCCTAAAGCCATATTGACGATCTGATAAAATACTAAATTTTTTAAGGAAATTACTAAGTCTCATTTTCATGATGTCCGGTAAGAATTTAAATTTAACCCCCAAGAGACAATCGACTTCTTCATCTCCAGATGACGAACTCGACGAAGAGTCTGACAATAATACATCCAAATGCATTTTTACTAAGATGTCTATTATCTAATCTAACACAAATTAATGAATAATAGTAATAAGCATATATTCCGGTACAAACATCGAGACTTATTATAACCTCAAATAGAGGACATTGACAAATGACGAAATACGCATGTGTGAAATTATCGATTCTAAGTAGTTCAAGCTTGACGGCAGGGACTACTGAGAATGGTTCTAATCGGTTCGGGATCGAGTTCAAATCAAACCAAAACAAGCAATATCGAAATCCTGAACCGGTCGCGTCGAACTCGAACGCGTATTCCAAAAGGCGCATGCTCAGAACGGTTCAGAAACGGATAATGTGAGTACTCGAACAAAGCTATAGATGGACTAAAGGGGCACACGAACAATACCGAAGATTTCCGACAGTTTCAATTCCACCATCGTAAATTTGACGAGCGAAAGCTTTCTAGGGTTAAGTGAAGATTTTCCTATAGCATCAATGAAACTTGCATTTCATTTTCCTCATTGATTCGACCACCAACAATTTCCTTTTTGGTTATAAGACACACTACCAGTGGGTTCAAGCCAATTTCTTAACAATTAGACGTGTAGAATTATTGAATGTGTCAAATTTTACGACAGCGGCCTACTGGATTCCTTTTATTTCGAAATAAAACATTTCTTATTTAGCAATAAATCTCACAAACTTCACAAAGTAAACCCCACAAACCTTATATTGACAAAAAGCTCTTGAAAAATGCCATGCAATGATGCAATAAAATATAGGGTGTTGCATTTGAAAAAGTCAAGTTATTGCCATTTGTAATTTGTCATTTAAAAAAAAATGTTGTAGGGGAGAGAACATTGCCTGCATCTCAAATCATGCGCTAAAGCCTAAGGAATTAACAGAAAAAAAAGTTGGTTTAGTTATCTTGAATGGTTCTGTAGTTATGAATTTTTCTGTGGGCACATACATTGACATGAGTCAAAAACTATTGCAGATAAGTCTCAAGAAATCCGGGTTCATTATATCGACAATTTAGTGGCAAATCCAAAAATGTAACAAAAATGGGGCGGTTGCCGTTTAAAGAAACAGAACTCAGTTGTGTATCTTATTTCAGGACATTATGTATATGAATAGAAATATTTTTATAATGTGCCTCATTCTGGTTAAAAAAAAACAAGTCTATAGCTTGGATACAAAAAGTTATGCAGCTTACACGGACCCCAGTATCTCCCTGTATAATGTAATCAAGACACCAATTCAGAGAAATTCTAAGAGATCTAATTGATAAATCCTATTACGATTTGGAAGACTTTTATGACATTTTAAGCTGCTAAATGTTTTGTACACTATTTTCCTGATTTTAAAAATAATTCAGTTGAAAAAGTTCAAACTGTATATAATTGTTAAGGCTGTACATCAAATGTAAGATTTTATAATAACATTTCAATTTATACGGTAAAATTGGTTTATTATTTTTTTAAGGGTTAATTTTTTTTATTTGACTTATTTTATATATTTCAAGTTTATTAGTCTCAGAACAGTCAATACTATACACTAATCTATCAATATTTATCTAGGGAGGAAAGATAACACTTGGTTCGAATTCCCAAATTTCAAACAAATCAATAACATGTGTAGTGTTAATAACAATCCACGACCTTAGCTCTATGATTCCTCCTTTTCTTAATTCCGCATTAACTTCAGGAAATGGAAAATATTGATTACTCATTATCAAAGTACAAATATAATGAATTTGATAACAGTTCAAAATAACTTCCCTATTCTCAAAACTATTGAAATATTCTATAATGTTTTATGTATTTCTCTACCAATTTTAGTTTTCCGAAGCCTGCACACATAGGGAGCAGGGGCGGCTCTTTCCGGAATTTTTCATTTTCCAGGAAATCACAGATTTATTTCTGAAATATTTATTTATAACTATATTGAATACAAGGGGTAAAGCAAATCATTGTGACCCAATTGACAATGAGAATCAGAGGCAAGACAACAATGCAACATTCCCTCCCCTAACTGTAGTCTGTGGAAAGTGAAATAGATTAGTCCTATTGTGAGTTTCTCAACAAAAATGAAGTTTTCTGCCAGGTGAAGAATAATAACATATTTTAGAGCAACAATGACAGAAAAGATACTCAAATGAACATATTTTTAGTTGGATAATCCAGATGTCTGAGTTGCAGCTCAGATATTTTGAGTTCTCTAATTTACTATAAAATTGACCATTTTCAAGCTCCTAATCGATTCATTAAAATTTTATTAAAGAAATGAATTGGGTTCGGATTTAAAATACCCTCATATTCAAGATAAACAATTGATAATTGAATTTCAATAAGTTGTTGAAAATGCAGTTATATTTAATTATGACATGGCCTCCTGTTTCTTAAAATAAAATCTTTTAGTTTTTTCCAACGAATATGAGCTAAAATGGCATTTTAAAAAGCAGCACACTTTGTCATATTTAAGCTCATTCCAAGATATAAATGAACAGTTTGATATATCAGCCATGATAATGACAAATTGATTTAATGTTCGGGAAGAATTTTAGAATTGAATATTTTAATATCAAGAAGCATTAGGTGGGCATTTCGTACAACTAATTCATTAATTGGAAACAATTTTTGCTTCTTATTCTCAATAAATAAAAATCCTACATAATACTTTTGTTTTGTGTTATACATAACATTTCAAATGCATATTGTGACAAAACGTATTAACGAAATGCAAAAAAAATAGGATGGTTGAAAAGAAAATTGAATTAACTTTTCAACGATGTGTCACTTGACCCCCCGTGCTATTTGAAATAAGTTGATGCCCCCCGGCGTCTTCTATTGATCTATTGAGCAATCACAATGTCTTTCATTTTAAAAAGTAGTATCAGTGATATCATTCAAAATGGTTTTTGTCCCATTGTATAAAAAGCCGCACTGTATATATACATACCTATATGTAAGTCAGTTTTTCATTGATTAATATTCGCAAATCAGATTCGTAAGTAGTTTGTGGTGAAAAAGTGACGTTTTTATAGAGGTATGATATTAAAGACAAAAACATGTTGAAAAAAGACGTCGATCGATAAGTATCTCAACTAAAGGTTTAGATACGTACCGCCGGTCATCTATCACTTGAAATAAATGTTATAAACATTTTTTACATTTCTTGAGCAATTGGTTCGAAATTACATATATTTATACGTATATTCAAGCAAATAAAATTGATTTTCATCAATTTTAGTACATTAGTAGATCAACCCGGACTACCGGACCTATCACAATTTCGCACAGCTACTGCCCTTTTTTATCTTAATCAAATATTTTCAATGGCTTTGAAAATCGATTTCCCATTGATAGTGTATACAGAGACCGAGTGGGTCATAAATTACAGGTCGATCCTTTGGAGTACCTCCAAAATCAAATATCTGAAAACTTCTTTATAAGGATAACATATATATTTACTAGCTGACCCGACTCTGTCCGCTTCCCGTTATCCCTTTATTCCGTTATCCCGTTTTCCCATTATTCCGTTTTCCTGTTATCCCGTTTTCCCATTATCCCGTTTTTCCGTTATCCCGTTTATCAGTTCGTTATCCCGTTTATCCGAAAAAGATTTGCCAAATCGGTCCAGCCGTTCTCAAGTTATGAGCTTACCAACACAAACAGACATTCATTTTTATTATATATTCCTGAAAACTTTTCCAGGACAAAGAAATTTCCAATAACTTTTCTAAAAATCCTTTCTTTTCCTTTTCGGAGTATTACGAACAATCAAAAAAACAATTATCCAAATCGGCCCAGCCGTTGTCATTATAAAATATAAATTACCCTGACTGGGACTCGTTTCTGTGATCTTCTGCTTGGTAAGCCACAGTGTAACCGTTGAGCTATTTCCTCTTTGGTAATAAATGACTCGATAGTCTTTTTCTTCGCCAAATTTCTATACACCCGAATTTTCCAATTCCCGGGCAACTTTTCTAATTTTTTTCCGTATCAACCATCCTCGGGCTATTACGAATTTTTTATTTTTTAATTAGCCAAATCGGTCCAGCTGTTCTTACGTTTTGCGCTTACAAAGAATCGAGATTCATTTTTATCATAACAAATCTGCGGGTGTAGATGAAATTTCCATGAACATATTTGAAAATTTACCAGACACTACTTTAAATGTTTTAGTAGAGTGTATAAATAGTTCATTTCAGTCAGGTTCATTTCCCATTTTTTAAAAGCAACCACTATAATCCCTGTTCACAAAGAAGGTAAAACTGTCAATATTTCAAATTACCGCCCAATATCGCTCTTTTGCAACCTCTCAAAAATTATAGGAAAACTCGGAAAAAGAGAATAATGCAGAATCTAAAAAAACATAATATTTTCCGTTAGTGTCAGTTTAAATTACAAAAATCAAAAAGCACACCCGATGCAATTTGTTCATTTCTTGAGAAAATTTATCAAAAGCATTTGTTTGTGTAGATCTTAATTTACTATTAAAAAAGTTATATCATTATGGGTTTGGAAGGGTTGCTTTGAATTGGTTCGAATCATATCTTCTTGGCAGAAAACAGAGTGTTAAAATTTCCAGTGAGAGTTCAGGCTACTCAGATATCAGATCAGGAGTACCTCAAGGTTCAGTGCTCGGCCCTGTCATATTTTTATTATACCTAAATGATTCAATACCTACCATAGAATTTTTTTTTGCAGATGACACCACCATTTTATTGCATGAAAAAAAATGTGGACAGTTTGAAAAATATCTCAGGTCATATCTTGGTGTAGTTCAAACATGTTCTGCTTAAATATAAAGAAAACATATATATTTGTATCCCTTCAAGTGTGAATCAGTAAATCTAAGTGGAAAGCTTGAGTAAGAAAGCCATTATGCCTCTCAAAAAATCCACACTCTTATCTGCCTTTTTATCTTGGAAATTGTCTGTCTGATCCAAAATAAATAGTTAACAACTAATTTTATATTAAAGCAAAAAAGTAATCAAGAACTTAAAAAAAATTAAAAGCAGTGAAAAGACTTTTTATTTATTTATTCATTTATTCATGGGCAAGCCCAATTCAGATAAAAATATTACAGTGCTATACAGAGTGGCCACTTTTTTAATGGGATTGTATTGGTAACTTTTAAACCATAAGAGTTAGAAGGTCGGTCAAATGGAGAAAAAGTTGCATTCATAGAAGCATTGTCAAGCAGTTCGAACAAATCGAGATTATCAGGGCCGGTTATTGAGATATCATAAAAAAAGTTAATTCTGTCATTTTGATTTTTCTTTTTTTCCCACTTTATTTCGAATATTATCAAAAAATGTCACAGGAGTTTTTTATTCGACAGTAAATTATCCTCATTTTGACATAATCAGATTTTGTATCCAACGTTTCGTACGCTCTGGGCCACCCTCAACCTCATTTTTTTCAATACGGACCTGCATATTTTATGACACTTTTCGAAATAACTTTTAACGCTTAATTCAACGATATATCATACAATGTCATTCAAAGTTGATTTTCAGGAGATTTTGACCCTTATCCAAATTTCTTTGGGTCGGATCTGTATTACATTTAGGTACCTTTTGTTTAATTAACAACATGCAATACATTTCGATAAGAAAATCAACTTACTCATCTTCAACTGAATGGAACGTAACAGAATCAAAGCAAGAAACAAGTAATAATTATTTACAAATTTCA
The DNA here is from genome assembly GCA_018342105.1 of Gonioctena quinquepunctata. NCBI lineage: Eukaryota > Metazoa > Arthropoda > Insecta > Coleoptera > Chrysomelidae > Gonioctena > Gonioctena quinquepunctata. The sequence goes on along the minus strand of JAFIRS010003165.1, from coordinate 47,049 downwards.
AAAGGTGAAAAACTATCATTTCTTACATACACACAACTCTAGGTTTCTTTGAATGTATTATTTTCAAGTAGTAGGCCGTGGATAAAAAAGAACATAACAAAAAATGTCATTATTTGTCACTTCGTTTATTATTGTGTCACAAGAACTTGTCATTAAATACTTTTCTGAGTAATTTCAATTTAACTTATTCGATATGGTAAGATACACAAATGAAGAGAAGATAGATATGTACGAAGTGTACATAAAACTAGATAGAAATTCGTTCAAAGCACAACAAAGGTATGGTGAATTATATCCTGAAAAAACAACACCAAATATTAAAATATTTCGACGTTTATTTACAACGTTACTTGCACATAATTCATTCATCAAACCTAGAGGTCCTTATGTACGACTAAAAGAGCCTATCAATGACATCAATGTACTGGCCCAAATTCGAATGAATCCAGGAATAGGATCGAGAACTATGGCCAGTGAATGCAATTTATCAAAAAGTGCTGTTAATAAAATAGTCAAGAGACACGGATACCATGACTATAAATACCAAGCCGTGCAAAAACTATATCGCAATGATCCTGAGAGAAGGTTGCAATTCTGTAATTGGTTTCAACGGAAGGTGCGGAATAACAACAATTTTGCGCACAATATCATTTGGGGAGACGAAACGACATTCACAAATTCTGGCATGTTCAATCGAAGGAACAAACATTTTTATGCCACAGAAAATCCTCACTTAATTCATGAAGTTAGATATCAATATCGTTTTTCTTTGAAAATATGGTGCGGTTTGTTGAATAATAAATTACTGGGACCCTATTTTATTGACGGAAACCTAACCGGAGCAAAATATGTAGAAATTATAGAAGAAATGTTGGATGATCTTCCTATACGGTATCGGCGTAATAGTATATGGTTCCAACAAGACGGATGTGGTCCACACAACTCAAGAATAGTCACAGACTATCTAAATCGAACTTTTCCCGATTCATGGATTGGAACAAGAGGTCCAGTAGCATGGCTTGCCAGATCTCCGGATTTGAATCCGCTGGATTTTTATTTGTGGGGATATCTCAAAAATAAAATTTATGATACTACGAACCCGACAATAGAGATTCTTCGCGAGAAGATTGAGAATGTATTGGAAGGTATTCAAGGAGACGAAATAAGCAAATGTATAAGAAGTATGGGTTCCAGAACCGCAAAGTGCATTTTACAAAATGGTGGACATTTCGAACACTTACTTCATTAATGTTCATCATTTACTTTCGAATAATCATTTGATTTTTCTTTCATTAAATGATAGTTTCGTTTAATTATTATGAATTAGGTTTTTCACCTCTTGAAATTTGTAAACTGAAAATCAACTTTGAATGACATTGTATGATATATCGTTGAATTCAGCGTTAAAAGTTATTTCGAAAAGTGTCATAAAATATTCAGTTCCGTATTGAAAAAAATGAGGTTGAGGGTGGCCCAGAGCGTACGAAACGTTGGATACGAAATCTGATTATGTCAAATTGAGAATAATTTACTGTCGAATAAAAAACTCCGGTGACATTTTTTGATAATATTCGAAATAAAGTGGGAAAAAAAGAAAAATCAAAATGACAGAATTTACTTTTCTTATGATATCTCAATAACCGGCCCTGATAATCTCGATTTGTTTGAACTGCTTGACAATGCTTCTATGAATGCAACTTTTTCTCCATTTGACCGACCTTCTAACTCTTATGGTTTAAAAGTTACCTATACAATCCCATTAAAAAAGTGGCCACTCTGTATAGTAGTCAATACAATGTGGTTGATTGAAGTAAATTATATGCCTAATACAGTTATAAAGTAGTAAGATAACATATAGATCAAATAAAAGCTTACTATGACCAGCAGGAATATTATAATGAAAAATTTTAGAACACATTTTTATGGATGTTTTTGTGTGTGTGTGTATTCCTACAACCATTACTGTTTTGTAATGTGTTTCACGGTTATATTTCAATATATATATATATATATATATATATATATATATATATATATATATATATATATATATATATACATATATATATATATATATATATATACTGAAACGAGTGGCCGAGGATGGTAACAGGTTGATCTATTATGTGTGCACACAAAAGAAGGACGACCGGTCACTAGGTCAATGCTCATAGCAACTCCTTGGTTGGGTGTTGTAAATGTCTATAGTCTTCATTCTCTCAATTGGCAATGACAGATCTATGAATATACCCGCGAAATATAGCTGCAATATATTTTGGGGATTCAACAATCTTAGAAATACAGATATATTCCTGTAACTTGTTTATATAGACCAAATTGCATCAATTCAGAAAGACTTTACATAGTGGTATCAAATAAGATTTGAAACAAGAGACGATTTCATAATAAGCTGAACTCTTATAATTTCCAATATTGTCTTGTTAAAAATGTAAAGATTTGAATCGTTGGATTTGTTTCAAACAAGTTGAGATTATAACGCTTGGCTTTAATATATGTATTCATTTACCTTTCATCTTTTATTTCTCTTCAGTTGAACAGAACTTTGTATCCTAAAGAACACAAAAAAAAATTATACACACAACGTGGGAAAATTGAGGGTCTATACTTTCAAAGGTCTATATAAGGCTGTGTGCCGACAAAAAAATTACTATATTAGGATGTGTACCGAAAAAAAAAACAAGCTATTTTCTGCGAGCAGATGGATTGCAGATCCTGCTACCTGAGAAGTGGAGCTGACTGTCTAGACGATCACACGAAAAAAAAAGGAGGTTGAAAAAAAAATGAAACTCAACCAGAAATTTTACCAATCAGGTATGGCCGGGGTGGATTCGGTTACACAAGAAAAATTAGTTGGCAAAACTTACGTCATTTTGACCTCCTAATAGGTCGTCGATAAATTTATCAAAGGTGAACTTTATGTCATATTTTCTTCAGATCCACCAGAATTGGTAGAAGATAGAATTAGAGTATGTGGGCGGACAGAACTATTAGCATGTAGGCCTCTCTATCGGGCCTGTTATGCACCCACCGCTGCTAGGAATCGGTTCAGTTTTGAAGATAACCTATTTTGCGAGCACAGGAGGCCAGCCTTCTAACCGATACCTTTCTCACACTCTCCGGGTTCAGAGGTGCGCTTCCCGTATTGCTGCCACTGCTGGGCATTCCGTGAGGATGTGGGTGGCTGACTCCTCATCCTCCAAGCACCACCTGCATTCAGTAACATCCGTGATACCTATAATGTTGAGGTGCTTGATTAGATGGCAGTGCCCCGTGAGGAGCCCTACCACTATTCTGATTTCGTTTATGCTCAGTGGGAGCAGAGTCTTGGCCCCCCTAGTAGAGGGACCTTCGATGTGGAGTTTCGATTGTCTCATGCCAGGAGCTTCTTTCCATGCCTCCTGGAATTTTACTTCCAGGATTTTCTTCATGGTTGAGAAGCTTCATGATCTAGAAACTCCTAGTATTGGTTCTGGTCCAATCGTTGAGCTTTTTGCACCTTGTCTGGCCAAACGGTCGGCCCGTTAGTTTCCGGGCACACCGTTATGACTGGGGGCCCACAATAGCTTTACCTTATTGGCGATGGATAGCCTTTGCAGATCGTCAATGAATTCCGACACCAGCAGCGAACTGACTCTGTACGATGTGAGGGCCTTGTTCGCCGCTTGGATGTCCGTGCATATTGTGATTTGCTGGCCGTGGTTGCATCTATTGATATATTCTCTTACACATGCGAGTAGGCAAAAACTTCTGCCTGAAATACTGAAACAAAATTTCAGCTTTTGGGAATTTCCCGTATACCCAGCGCTGGCTGATTCACCCATCCTGGAGCCATCTGTGTACCAGATGGTCCCATTGGTGGGGATCAAGCGGTGCCCCATCTGCTCCCAGTCCTTCCTTTTGGGAATGACTGACAGCGGCCTTTTGGTGAATCGTATGACAGGTGAAGAATTGTCCCCTGGCATCTCAAAGAGTGGACAATCCTTTACTGTTTCATTCCATAATCGAGAATGTCCAGAATTCGTAAATACTAAGGTAATTTGGAAGAATAGAATTTCACAAAGTAATAATGCAAGCAGAGAGACCTGGCGAGTCGTAAATGATATTTGTGGGAAAAACACGTTCAAGACTAATGTAGAAAACCTAGACCCAAACCTACTTAACGAATACTACTGTTCAATAGCGGAAAAGTTATCAAATAATATTCCCCCCATAGTATATATGCACAAATAAATATCACTCAAAATTTCATAATATCTGAGACTAACCTATGTGAAGTGATAAAAACTATCAAAAATATGAAAAACAAAAGTTCATGTGGGATTGACAATCTCTCAATGAAAATACTTGAGAATTTACCTATTTTCATACTGGAATTACTTGTTCACCTTATAAACAAATCTTTCGCTTCAGGCACCTTTCCAGATTTCCTAAAAACAGCCATTGTGGTTCCTATACACAAAGGTGGTGACAATTATGATCCATCTAATTATAGGCCAGTTTCACTTTTATCAGTTCTAGGTAAAATCATAGAGAAACTGGTAAAAGTGAGACTAATGAACTTCTTGAAAAACTGCAGCATTCTAAACACTGAACAATTTGGGTTTCAACAACGGAAAAGCACAAGCGATGCTATCTTTACATTTCTCAATAAACTCTACTCGGAAATGAATCGGAGAAAAGCTTGCGCAGCAATATTTTGTGATTTGTCAAAAGCTTTTGACTGCGTAAATCATGAAATTTTGCTGCGTAAGCTACAACTCTATGGTTTCAGAAATCAGAGCCTCAAGTGGGTGGAATCGTATTTACGCCAACGAACCCAAATTGTTAGAACACACAAATTATCTGACACTTGTGCCATTCGATGTGGAGTTCCTCAAGGCTCTGTGCTTGGTCCCATTTTATTTCTTCTATATTTCAACGACCTGGCTACCATTACATCCGATGGATCATTCACAATATTTGCAGATGATACTACCATTCTATGGAATGATGAAAATGTTGATAATCTACGCTCCAAAATGACACGAGACATATCAAAGATCAAAGAATGGTGTGATGCCAATTTACTATCTCTCAATATTAATAAAACTAACTGTTTATCTTATCAATGTACAATTCCTGATATCCCTCTAGGACAGGACACGATAACCAATTTAAGTATGACTAAATTTCTCGGTGTCTACATTGACAAACAATTGAATTTTCAGCATCATGTCAAGCAGTTGGGAAAAAAACTTGCTTCCGGTTGTTATGCAATGCGCATAGTAGCCAGGGAATTGGATGTAGCAACAGCTAAGGTGGTTTACCATGCACTAATTGAGTCGCATATTCAATATGGAATATCGTTCTGGGGCACTTGTAATAAAGAAAATTTTAATTCAATCTTCGTCCTGCAAAACGGGCTATCCGCTATTTATCTAAAGTAGGATCAAGAGTATCATGTAGGTCACTGTTCAAGGACAATAAACTGTTAACTCTCCCCTCTTTGTACATTCTTGAAACTGCCTGTTTGGTGTTCAAACACAAATCATTGTATCAAGTCAATGAGGGAATCACCCGCCAAAGAAACCACTTGAAACTCCCTATTCCCTCAAGTAGGTTAATCGTAAACTCTCTGATCTACAATGCTGCCAAAATATACAACAATCTCCCACTGAACATAAGAAACATCAAAAACTATAACCTATTCAGATCTGCTGTTAAAAAAATTCTCCTAGAATTAGTAATTTATGAAACAGAGGAGTTTTTCCATACTACCTTGATATAAGCACACCTAATGACATTAGTTTACTCCATAAACTGTTTTCAACTTCTAACTACTTTCACCTACTGTACTCTATTTTTACTTTTTTTTTTCTAACTTATACTGTGATGCCTATTACCATTTATATAGTTCTAGCTTAATTTTAGTGTGTATGTACATGTAATTAAACAATTATAACACAACTCTATTCAATGTTTTATATCTATTCAATGTTTTATATATATATTTTTATAATTATCTGTGAAATCTAGCAACTTTGTATGAGAATGATATTATAGCTTTGTCTATAAGAATTTTTGTTCTTCCGACAATAAAGCATACTTTGATTTTGATTTGATTTGACGAGAATTGGGATAACAAGACTCTTGCCCAACAGGCAAAGGTATAAATAAATAAAAAAGTCATAATAATGGCATTCAACCGATTCATCAACTAAAATCAGCTACAAGGAATAACAAAATTGGGGGAAGAAATTCTGTTAAAATTCGATCTGCACTCGTATGAATTATATTCTATGAACTTACGTTGAGGAACGAGAAATGTTAGCGTGGTGCCATATTTATAAAAACTGTATTTCGTTTTCTTGCATTGAATCAAAAAAGCATAAAAGTATGACCTCAAAATCAAAGCTGGCATAAGCTAATTATTTTATATAGAACATCATGCTACAAATTATGGTTACCATAGTCCACTCTCGAGGTTACCACGATTATTCAATATTAATTATTCACAATTAAATATCTCTAGTGATTTATTCAATAACTTCAGAAAGTCATTGAAATCATTATGTTCTCGTTTATATTACTTAGGATATCTCAAAAATGTGTTATTTACTTAACAGCATTACTAATTAATATACATAAACAACTAAAAAACATTCCATGGATTCGAAAAATAATATTATCTTGGATGCACTTTAGCATACTCAGATTCAACATGCTAATCAATTTCTTAGTTTTATGTGTATGGAAATTACTTTACATGAAATTACCAATAAATCACTTGATGATTTAATTGAAAAGGTGAATTTTTTATTTGTTCAAAAATCGATAAAACCTATTCCGATGATTACTTCTAAAATTCAATTATTTCAACAATGCTCACTGTATATCACTCGAACTATTTTTCTTACCACCGAAAACTTAATATCAAGTTTGCAAAAAAATTGTACGCCGTTCTTTTGCCTCAGGAAATTCAGAAACTGTACGAGAATAATTATGTTTTGGTCATTCAACAATTGAAAAGTGAGTTTTTGGCTGTAAGAAAAAATGTTCAACTGATACAGTGAGCATTGCCAAATTATCATAAAAATGCTTACCTATATGTTCTATAAAATATGATTTAGTGTATGTTAATTATGTTGAATTATTCAAGAAATTTTGATAAAAATAGATTTGATATTTGACTCACATTCATCAATTTACTGCAGTGGCACTACTTATATGAATGCTATGTTGCCAAGAACTCAAAATTCATACAGATCCCAGCAAATATTGATAAAAATACGTATATTTTCTTTAATATATTTTTTAGTGCATTTTTATAATGTATGATGGATTTGGACAATTATAAAACAAATTTTAATAAAAATATTTTTAAAATTTGACTTTTACTCGTAAATTTACTGTAGTGGCAGTGCTAACTTGATATCAAGTTAGCAAAGCAACAGTTTTTTGGTATACAAGTCAAATTTATGACAATCATTCAACAAATATTGGCCGAGGTTTCATCGATTTTTGAACAAGTGGCTTTGCTAACTTTATAGGGGTAATTTGTAGTTTCTTAGTATAACTTTTTACCTATAGGCTAAGTATATAGAATATAAATAATGAAAAATAAACAAACTACATGAATATTTCGCCATTTTTAATCCTGCAAATATCTGTAAAAATTCTATTATAGAGGTTCTCTTCTTTTTTCAAACTCACTTCATGTATACAACCATGGTCTTTGATAATTAAGATTTGTTTTGCAATTAAACTGGCGGATAAAATACTCCGTTGTAATATCACCAGAGAGTGAGAATAAAGTGAAAATAATTCGACAGCTTTTTGAAAACTTGTTGCCAAATGGCAATCATGTTTTGATTGCCCAAAACTTACATGAATGATTTGAATTTAAAGTTTCCATTGGTTTCTAGAAATGTCAAAAAATAATCTCAAAAACATTTTTAGAGTTCGTACACTCTACAAGTACACCATTAAAAAAAACTAATACACAAACACAAAAAGACTTTGCCTCGTTAGTCATTTTAAAAAGTTGTAAAGAAATGACAAAAACTCAACCTTTTAGAAAGCTTGGAAATCACAATCAATCCAATCAATTGAGATATTGACCTTACAGCTATTTTAAAACAGCTGAAATTCTGGATTTAGGAATTTGAAAGTATAAAAAATGCAATAGGCAATTCTTTGCTAAAAATTAAGAAAAAATCTAAAAATTCTCCGAATGTTCATATTTTGAGCTACAACTCCAGAAGTATTGGAGATATGAAAAAATGTCTTGCATAAAATTTGTAGCTTATTTTTTCTACAAAAATGTTCCCCATAAATTTTGCGATAAATCATGTTGTTAGGGAAATAAACGCGATTTATTTTCCACTTGTAGTCTAACGCCCAGTTGAAATTGCGCAGGATCGAAAAATAGCTCCAATTTTTATATAACCGGACTAGTCTGTCCATATTCCTCGCTCCTAAGAGCTGCTTAACCTTTTCACTGCAGGAATCGGATATCTACGTAAAATAATTTCGTGATCGTACAATGGGAACCGGATAAATACGCGGAACCTTTTTGTGTGTTAAGTGAGGGTACCGGTCGAACACGCGATTTTCAATGTATTTTGTGTTGCCTATAGGTGGTAGATTGTTTCTGGCCGAGACGTTTACAAAATCTTTCAAAACTCTTGTGCTTCATTGCGGAAGCCGTACTAATCAGCATTTTGTTTATCAGGCACGAACTCCGAGGCATTGTTTCCCGAATTAATGTATTCTTTTATTAGATCGGCTTTCTGCAACAGTAACGTTTCGATGTGACCTGAGCCTACCAGTATTTTGGTTTTCGGGGAAATAAGTCAGTGTATCTTGATATTATTATTTTTGTCATTCCCTATATTTATATAATAAAAATATCCTAACATCGAAAAACATGACTCGCAAAAATAAATATTTAACCGAACAGAAACTTTTAATGAAAAGTGACAGTGATGATCAATTTGAGCTAAGCGAATCTAATAATTTTTTTTATATTATTGAGTGTATATTTCCTTTAGAAAAAGTGAATTTGGCTTATTTTTATCATACTTATATTTGTTACCAAACTGAAATATATATATTTCAGGCGATTCCTAAGAAGATATGAGCAATAATACAGAAATACCTTAAAATATCAGATATTCCATAAATATGAAAGTTTGACCTATTTCATGCCAAATTGACTGTAGCATATCATACTCACATTTGTTGATCTTGAATCTCATGCATTTAAAGATTAACAAGACAAAATCATACTAACTTGGTTACTACAGATTTCCGAAATAATACGCTGTCCCTCTTCTTAAGAACAATTTCATTCCAATGAATTGCCAACTCTATAGCTAGGTCGGCAACAAGTAAAAAACTCCTGTAACCATTGCCAGGGGTGTTTTCGTCATAATCGTAATATGAAACTTCCTTTTCTATGTCCAACATTTTGGGCCACATTTCATTCACTGTATCGATAATGGCCAAGAAGGAAATATACAATCGTTGACCATTTTCTGTACTATCTTTGGAGAAAAAATCTGCGTTGTTAGTGCAAAGATCCTTCAAGAGGTTTATTCTAGCCTGGTTCTTGTTCTCAACCGCACCATTCGTGTGATTTTCTTTAGTTGAATCATTTTTTGGGTCTGACATCTTTATGGTGTAAAAACTACTGCACTATTTGGTACATTTACGTGTAATTGTACTTTCTCCTCATCTGTTTTCTACGTGAAGAAAGTAGTTTAAAACGTGCCAGACATTCTGGTAGGAACTGACAATTTATTTATTCTATACTTTTTGTATACTTCACTTTTGACAAAAGTCAAACTTAACAGCTGACAGAGGCAATTTATCACGTTGTAAACATGGTTTGAATTTTATTCTTCAATGACGTGACAAAATAAAGCTGGATTTATAGATTGAGACGCAGCCGCACAAGTTGCCAAAAAAAAACAAGCGCTCATATATTTCTTATATCAAATGTGTCATTCATAGAGATTTTGTGTCTAAAAATGGAAACAGTTGGTAGCGCAAAACACATTTTGTGAAAAAAAAAAAGATTGAATAAGAGAATGCACAACACAATAACAACGGAAGTCAAGCTCCAAGAGAAAAAAACGGCGTTCTTCTGCGTTAATAAAATAATGCACGAAAGCACGAATCCACAGCTGCGGGATTATGAACGTTCGATGCGAGTAAAATTACGAACCGTAGGCAAACACGATGCAAATAACCATCGAATGACAATTGTTTGACTTTGGTTGTATGGAAAATCGACAATTTGATAAATCAATTTAATTACTTTTGGCCATAAAGCGCTATATTTCTTATATTAAATGTGTCATTCATGGAGATTTCCTGTGTAAAAATGTGAACAGTTGGTAGCAGAACAATATTTTGTGAAAGAAAGATTGGGACAGGCACTAACACTCGAGCTATAGACACAAAATTCCCTATTAATATAACTAAAAAATATAAACACCTTGGGCACAGCTTAGATAAATATTTATCTAAGCTGTGCTTTGGGACTAAAAATAAATGATCCAGCATATTCATTTTGCGATTCTCCTCTACACAACCCTGATGAAAAAACAGGTAGTTTTTGAAGGTTTTTTTGAAGTTGAAACTCGAAAAGTTATTATGAAGTACAATCGAATTACTGTCAATTGTCATTAGGAGATGGGAGATTTGAAATATTCGTTCGTTCATTAATTATAGTCCTACAGGATAATACACTAGTCGCGGAAATCCACATCACCTAGGAACGTATTCTGTCGGCTTCGATTTCCCTTCGGGGGGGGGGGAGGGGGGCACCGGGATAGTCTCACTCGAATTGATACCTCAAATGCCCATTACTTTCACAACATATAATTTTTAAACTTCTCAATGCACGTGGAACGGCTGTACAAAAACTGACATTTACTTGACTTCCGGTCCGCGTGGTCAGACAACCGCCTCCCACGACCCCAGGAAGTCGAATCCCGATTTGAAATATTACAATTATAGATTAGCCTTTATAAGGTGCCAGCATAAAATTAATAGAGAGTTATTGCAACGTACGTTCTATAGTTCTTTTAATAAAGTTTCTTTTATTTCGACATATACGCATGCGCATTGTGTCTGACTTTGAGGATATTCTCAATCTAAAATACAGGCATCCCTTACTTTATTTAAATGAAGGCCAAGATCATCTTATTGAGAGTTCCTTTATTTTGACAGATTTGTTTTTTTTCTGTCATATGTCTGTCGCCAGTTGAAAATCTAAAGTTTGTTAAGCACTGCTCGTCTAAATATTTTCAGAATCAAATAAAGCAGGTTCATTTGGTGGCGGTATATTTTCTACCCCAACAATATTGTGAAGAATTCATCCAAGTGTCACTTATGCGTCCAACTAACGAACAATAGTGTGATTCTTTTCATAAATTTATTTTTCTGGTGAAACAATGACTGAAGGAAAGTGGAAAAAAGATTGAGATTCACATTCGAAGACGATATAATTTTATTACGTGAAGTTGTTTCACATAATTTGACGTACTTGTCAAAATAAAGCTTGAACATAAGCATCTTGGAAGAAGTTTGTTGCAATAACACCCTTTCGGAATCGCGTTACAGGATACTTTACTAGCGGATCTTTTAATAAAGTCGGCGCTTATTTGTAAGTTGCAATAAACTCTCTAATAGTGAGATTTTAACCCACAATTTGAGCAACATACGTTATATCCCTTTAGCCGCTGCTATTAAAGTACATACATTACGTTAATAGAGAGCTATTGCAACGTCCGTTCTATAGTTCTTTTATTTTGACATATACGCATGCGCATTGTGTCCGACTTTGAGGATATACTCAATCTAAAATACAGGCATCCCTTACTTTATTTAAATAAAGGCCAATAACCTTTTATTAAAAGTTTCTTTATTTTGACAGATTTGTTTTTTTTCTATCATATATCTGTCGCCAGTTGAAAATCAAAAGTTTGTTAAGCACTGCTCGTCTATATATTTTCAAAATCAAATAAAGCAGGTTCATTTGGTGGTGGTATAATTTCTACCCCAACAATATTGTGAATAATTAATTCGTCCAAGTGTCACTTATGCGTCCAACTAACGAACAATAGTGTGATTCATTTCATAAGCTTATATTTCTGATGAAACAATGACTGAAGAAAAGGGAAAAAAAGATTGAGATTCACATTCGAAGATGATATAATTTAAGATGTCTTAAAACCCTGGTGAATGAACTGATTCGATATTGTTCAGATTTTCGAGGGGACACCACCTGTTACTTCAACAGAGCTTCTCTCTGTGGTAGATGGCGCCCAAAGAGAGTAAACGTTATATGAGTAGGAGAGTCTATTCCCCATAAGACAATGGTGACACTAATAGAAAGAGATGAAAGATCATTTGTGAGTCATAGTGACATATATGGACATGTCATGGCCACCATTCTCTCTGGACAGTGGAGGACTCCGCACTCTGGTATCTGAGAGTTACAGGCTCTTGATTGTATACTGGACCACTCTGTATGTTACGCGGGCCACCTGTACTCATGTCCATATACGTCACTATGACACGTTAATGCTACAAGATTCTGATTGGCTAGAGGTTATTAGTACCTCCTATTCAGATAGCGTTTACTCTCTTTGGATGGCGCCGTCCAAAAATGTTTGTTTATATTCTCGCTCAATGTCAGAACTCAATTTCTGACATCTGCAGCATCTTATATGAAATAATGTTCAGTGTTTTGTCAGTGTCTATACGTTTTCCATTTCTTTGATATCCTGAATTTTTTCTTTAAAAAATCACTCGTTCATCAGTTCATTAGTGGGCGAGGAATTGTTTATTTTTAGGTACTGTAGTGTGTAAGGATACTTTTCGTAGAATGGGCCACATTTGTATTTTGTGTGGACAGTATGAAGCCGCAGATTCGAATATTCAGTACCAAAGGCAAGTACAAATCTTGACGAATTGACTAATAATGATATTTTCATAGTTCATCATACCATATGCATTGAATTTTATATTTTCTGCAATTGAATGACAATTTAATTTCCAATTCTCTGTCAAAATGCAGTTAACCTCAATTTCCTCAGCTTTCTTTTTGAGGCGAACTGTTCGCGGGTTCTAATTCTAGCTATGCTATTGGTTGAAAAGAGACATCTGTCAAACTTCACCAATAGTAAAGCTAGAATTAGAAGCCTTCGAACATTGCACAAAGAAAGCACTGTCGTGTTGTTTTTCGTATTTTGTACCATTTGAATTTGAGGTTAACTGCATATTGACAGACGGAGAATTGGAAATGACCCAAGTAGCACAGAGTCATAAAATTAACATAATGACTTCTTATACCGTCTTAAAGACCACTGTGGTTTGTATGTGAATAAATTGTATGTGTCGTTAAGTAGAACTTGAGAGCAGTTGCTGTGAGGTTATTATGACAATGAACATATGTGGTTCTAATGAATCGATTTTTGAAACGTTTCTACGATTACATATTGTACTCATGTAATGAAGTTTTATCAACTGATGAACTTTGGTCGTAATGATGAAATTATGTATCTATGGTTAGATTATTTTTGTTGGTTATGTTATTTTTGTTGGATAGGTATATTGTGTTATGTGTGTAGAATATTCAGTTCCGTATGAATGATTAAAATGCCAAAACAAAAATCCAATCTGCCTTACAAGAGAACTGGAGCGTATAGAAAAATATAAAGAGGAAGGATGAGTGCCTACCCCAAAATTAACATCTGAAATAATTAATCAGTCTATCGGAACACTGCAAAAAAATGAAGTTCATCCAGTTCCTCAAATTGTTTTCACAACAAGGAAAGACATAAATAATATGTATGTGCACTTCGAGTGATAAATAAAAAATATTTAAATATTCAACATCAACATAACCTCTATTGTAAATGTCAGTTATTTTTAGCGTTTTCCATTAGGCGGAACTAGCGGAATGCTTATGCACTCAGTGTATATCTTCTTCTGTTTTGATAGCGTTACAACGTTAGTACAACAAAACTTGCTACTTGTGGTCATGGCGACTACATTACAACTTTTTTATGTAAGATATTGCGATGTCTTTGAGACACTCGTAAACTTTTCTATGATAGTACATACCGAAGTAATTACAACTTTTCGACATTAGAAGGACGGCATCCATGTTTTTCGGTTGATTGATAACATCATTCTGGTAGCCATATTGGAACAAAAATATTTTAAATAAAAAATATGGGACCCTGGGTGTTATATCAAGTTAAAAATCATTGGAGATGTGCTAATCAAGTATCTTTCGTAATATGGTCTACATATTCCAACGATTAATGAGAAAAATTGATGAAATATATTTTTTTTGAAACGAAAATAAATATTTATCTCTCTTCATTTTCGAGGCGCATGAATTTTGAGTGAGTAGAATTGGATTTTGATCGTAAAAATGGATTTGCTTGGTCACTAGAGTTTCAGAACAATTCTTAAAGACACATAAATGAAAATCATTTTTATCTCGATAACTATCAGGGTCACAGAGTATCATGAACATGTAAAGGAAGGCTGACTTATATATTATATTTATATTATAAAAAAAAAATTGATATGGTATACATATTGTAATACTATATTAGAAAGATTATGATCTTCTTGCATAATGATATAATGACTACACTAAGACCACAGCACGACCCTTTTGCGACTGGCTTATATAAGTCTATATTGGCAAGTCATTACCACTACTTTATAACGTCGATGTGACGTCGCAAGAGTGTGCCTTTTTGTCGTATTGGCCTACATAGCGACGTCTCAGCATATTACAAGACATAAGTCATGGACTTTTGCGAAAGGTCTAGTAGACGTCTGTACAACCGAATCGTGACCTCTGTGTGCTACTTGGGGATATTGTCATTAAATTGCAGAAAATATAAAATTCAATGCATACAATATGATAAACTATGAAAATGTCAATTCTTCAAGATTTGTACTTGCTTTTGGTACTGAATACTGGTGAATATTCGAATCTGCGGCTTTATACTGTCCACACAAAAACAAATGTAGCCCATTCTACAAAAAGTATCCTTACACGCTGAAAATAAACAATTCCTCACGCACTAATGAACTGATGAACGAGTGATTTTTTAAAGAAGAAACTCAGGAATAAGCTAAGCAAGATTTCAAATCAAAGAGATGGAAAACGCATAGATACCGACAAAACACTGAAAATAATTTCATATAAGATACTTCAGATGTCGGAAATTAAGTTCTGACATTGAGCGAGAATATAAACAAACATTTTTGGACGGCGCCATCTACCACAGACTACCACAGAGAGAAGCTCTGTTGAAGTAACAGGTGGTGTCCCCTCGAAAATCTAAACAATATCGAATCAGTTCATTCACCAGGGTTTTTAGACATCTTAGTTTGGCCAAATATTAGAGGTCCCTCCACTCTTTGGTTTGGCGATGTGTGGTTCTTGTCATGGACATTCTCTCGTTCGATTTTATTTTGTTGCTGTATTATCAATATTATCAATTCAGTGACATGTGAGGATTACATACAAACCCTCACTCACTCACTAATTCACGTTTCAAGAATATAATCCAGTATGTAGGAATGTATTTTTATTGATTTTAAAATATAAAATAGGCTGTTTCGAAGCAATCTGATGAGTTTTTGGCCAGCGTTCTTGTAATTCATTTGGTAGAAATTATGCGAAAACCTCCACTCAAGCCTTCTTGAAGATGAGTTTTCCATCCCCAGTGCCTTTGCTTGAATGATGGATCTGGAAAAATAATAGAGAGTCTTTATAAAAAGTATGTTCCTCAACATATTGAATACATTTATTATCAATGAATTTTATTGATCAGACTTACAATTTCTGCTCCATCATCAGTGAATACATAGGTCTTTTTGACGGTTTTTCCGTCGGGTAACTTCCTTTCGACAAGTAGATTACTTCCTTCAAATTTAGCTGTAACCTGAAATATATCACGTTGTTGAAACTTGATTTTCTACTCAACATAAAGTCGCTTTGCTATTTCATGAGATATTACAATTTTGATTTTTTTATCGGTTGAGAAGTGTGAGAACCGCTTCAGAGAGCAATTTCATCTAATAATTTTTTTCGAAAACTCCGGTATAACAGTAGGACTACTAAACAGTGATATAATTATCTAAGCAATCAAATCCCAAATATCATCGAATATACGACCATGTTGCTTGTATATTCACGAATATTGGAATGTGCGAAGTGCTTGGTGGAAACAGTCCAATCGATCGCAGTGCATCCTGTGGCAGAAAAGTGAAACATATCGGGACTGTCAAATTTGTTTTGATAATTCCACGTTAAATTCGTTGTGTTGTGAACTGTACAAAATATAGTTTGTGTAAATTTTATTCTTTTCAAAAATCCGCCTGGAAATTGGAGTAAAGAAAGAAATTGATAGCTGCTGTAAAAAGGAAAAAGTAAGTGTGACAACCTCATTACAAGATTTTATTTAGTTCCACTTGTTAGTTCGTTCGTTCGTTAGTTAGGGTCAAATCTTGCAAGTGAATTTTGACCGACTTCTAGTCGTCCGATTAATTTAAAATTTGGCAGGTGACAATGCATTATGGAATTTAGAGAAAAAACAAAATGGCGACTCCAAGATGACGGACGAGATTTGTAATTATGGTCCGATTCGATTCAAAATTGGGTTTTCGGGATTGGAGATTACGAATTTTTTGTAAAAATTCATAAATTCAAGATGGCGGACGAGTTTTGTGATTATGGTCCGATTCTATTCAAAATTGGTATGTGGGGGTTCTCGAGGTCGGAGATTATGAAATTTTTGTCAAAATTCATAAATTTAAGATGGCGGCCACAAGATGGAAGACGAGTTTTGTGATTATGATCCAATTCGATTCAAAATTGGTTTGCGGGGGTTTTCGAGGTCGGAGATTATGAATTTTTTGTCAATATCTTCAAATTCAAGATGGCGACTTCATCAGGATGACGGACGAGTTTTGTGATTATGGTCAGATTATATTCAAAATTGGTGTGTGGGAGTTTTTGGGGTCGGAGATACTTTTTTCAGTCCGAAACTTACAGGAAAGAGACCTTGTAATAACGATGCTCTATTAGAAATGACCACATCAAGGCGAACTAAGTAAAAAGCAAAACATTAAATAACTAATGAATATTTGCGCGATATCATGAGTTTACACGTTTGTACAAACGTTTTATGGCAAGAAGGAACCACCAAATCAACCAATAACTGGAAAAGTAACTGAAATGAATCCAGTTCTACTCAATGCAGGGTACTTACATTCAAAGGTATTTTGTAGGATCTTAATTTCACTGAGGTTTGCCAAATAAATAACTTTGGCCGTTAATTATCAGTTCTTCAACATTTCTCAAATATGTTGAAGCTAATTCATTACCTTTCATATCATCACAGTTTGAGGTTGGAAAGATATGTTTCATGCTTTCAAATCCTGTTCTCATTATAAAATCAATTTGTTTGACTTACAAATATTATAAATTGCCCTCAGATAACGACAATGTTTCATATTTCCTAAAAAAATTCACTTGATTTTGATAGAAATTATCAAAACATGGGTTGTCATCTAATTGTCAAATAATTCTCGAGTCCCGAAATGTTGCGTTCGCTAGGCAGCGCCACTGTCGTGCGCATAGCCAATACACGCTACTTGCCATAAAACAGGTATTTACCATTGCAAAATAAGTCAATGAATGTCAAATAAAAGAATGATGTCCGACCGTTTCGAAAACACTTCCTCAGAAGAAATTCGAAAAAACGTAGAGAAAGTAACACCATTTTTCAAGTGTATGTTTGTAATAGCTATTAGCTTGGTCTATAATCTTGTCATATACCACTTGTGATAGATATTTTGGGTAGAGTATACTTTGATATTTTTCCGCCATTATTTTTGCAAAAATACCACTCGACAACATGTCTTTTAAAAAATACCCCTCCAGCTTTGCTGTCGGGGTATTTTTAAAGGAATTTGGTCTCGCGAATTTCTACAATAATATTGATACCCAAAAATGTCAAAGTATACCCACCAAAATATCCATCACTTGTGATATAACTACTGAAAACGCTGCACAGTTCGCAATTTTTATTGCATGTACTTCTCTACCACCAATGAAAATTGCGGCATCTGATAAAATAGAATCAGAGAGCACTTGCGTGCAATGTAAATTGCTGCAATTCTGAAAAAATACAGGGTGTAATCTAACCTCTCGCACAACCGCTAACAGTTGATAGTCCATAAAAAAATAAACAGATTTTTCCTTTGAAGTGTTTTTGGTGAGACCTAAATAAGCGAGGAAAAAATATTTAAAAAATGTTTCACTTACCAAAACTTCGCTGACAATTTGCCAACACATTTTTCTTTCAATTTTTTTTTCGAATTTCAACCAGTTTCATTCGTTATAAAATGGAATTATACACTTTTCATTCACGGATGTGTAAGAGGTTAGATTACACCCTGTATATACAATTTCAATACATCGACCCCTAGGAGTACCAGATTGATTGGAATGTGGAGAACAGATATGGTTTGTGTAAAAATTTTAATATGACAATTCTGCACTTCGCATTCCACATAGTCGGACAGTACTTTGAGGAATTATAGATTATCTGCTTGATAATGATAAATTACTAGAGTTTCGGATGGCGCCAAATCGTTTCTACTTGTATTTCAGCAGACTGTAACCACAGGATTAACAAGGGTGTATTTACTTATAATATGTTTTATGTGTTTCGTAATTCTGTACGTACTTTGTTTCCCTTTGTAGAAACCATAAAATTAGCCAAGAAATATATTCAACAAATGTAAATCACATATACAGAAATAGTACACATTGTGTATCTAGTAGTAAAAGCATTCACGGACGACAATGTGAATTGTTGGCCGAGGCGTTAAGCCGAGGCCAACAAGCATTAAAGTCTGGGAATGTGCTTTTACTACGAGGTACACATACAATTTTTTCTGAAATAAATGTCATGATTGAAATAAATGTCATGACAAAGTTGAAGGCATCTACGTTATGGTCAAATTACTCCATGCTGAGAGCTACACTCAGTACAAAACAAGATAATTATATTACAAAATTTTCAAAATTACGTGCTTTCCTGAAACGTCAAAGTGACAACTATAAACCGAAGGATTCAAAAGTTTTGTCAAATGAACAAATTGAAACGTTTATTACTCAAGCACCAGATTATATATACTTATAATGAATAAGGTACGTTTAGAATGTAAGTATTTTAAAATTACCTAGATATTTATGTAGTGTTTACTTTTTAGGTTGCCTTAATATTTGGTGTGGCCGGTGCATGTCGCCGTGATGAACTATATCAATTAAATTTGAGTGACATAGAAGATTTTGGATCTGAGCTTTTGATTAAAATACCCGATAATAAAACGAACAAACCAAGATCATTTGTGATAAACGAAACTTATATGCCATTGTATAGAAAATATGTTGATGTCGTCCAGAAAATTTTGAAAGTTGCCGCTTTTTCTCTAAATATTCAAATGGGAAAGGTTGCAGGCAAGTAGTGGGAATACATCAGTTTGCAAAATGCCTCAAATTGTCGCAATTTTTTTAATTTGCCATATGTACCTTAATACACAGGACATTGTTTCCGTCCTCTGCGACAATTTTGGTTAACACTGGGTTAGATTTAATTGCTTTAAAGAGGCATGGGGGATGAAAAAATAATTTTATACAATTTGTCAAAAAATTATTCTTTTGACATTGAGCGAAAAAACTATGGAGGGTAGATGTAAGAAGGACAATCTCATGTGGCTGTTTAACTCAGAAAGTGGCCACCAAAGAGCATTAAATAACGCGACAGAAAGTAGCCAGAATGGTGCTTGTGTACTAGAGTGTGTGGCAGCGCAGGACTGGCCCAGTGAGATTGTGAGACATCCATAGAGAAATCTAAAGAAAATGAGCCCGGCTCATTGAGGCCCCAATTTTTCAAAATCTCATTTGGCCAAGATGGGCCAGTTCGGCACTGAGTGTGTGGTATGCACTTCGTTGTTTATCTTTTTAAAAACGGCATTCTGGTACAGTAACGCCATCTTGCTTTGATACATTTTTAGAGAACTTTTTGTAACAGATATAGTTCTCCTTACCTCTACCATTGTCTAAAGATACATTAGACAATGCCTCTAGCCTCCATAGAAGAAACAAACATTTATGAACGGTGACATCTACCACATAAATAGACGATCTGGTAAGCCGATGTCTAAAAACACAGTACCTGTAAACATAAGGGACAAAGTTGTCGACACTTGCTTGCTTTATAAAGAATGCTGCGAGAGTTTCAGATGGCGCCGACGTCGCTTAGGGTTATAATTCAGTAAACTGTAAATGGGGTCGCCCAATAATTCTTAACAATTTCGAATTAGTAAATACATTAAGCTTTTCATACATCTAGGGTACCTCTAAAATTCTTGAATCATTGCATTCACGGGGAATTCTTGAACCATACGAATAAATTCTCATGCGAATATCAAAAAGGTGCATTGATAGAGATCATGTGAGTGGAAAAGAAAGAGAAAGCAGCCAATATTTGTATACGTATATAGTTGGAGGAAAATACCCCAGGGATCCAATTCTTGAATTTGCAGAAAAATATTCTCTAGAGAAAATGACGTCATTTTCTCTTAATGCTAGATTTTGCTATTCTTGACACTTATTTAAGGAGTTGATTCCTCATAAGTTTTTCTCTCCAAGTTTTCACTAGGAGAAATGATTCACTGGTGAGATTGATTGGCTCAACACCATTCTTTGTTGTTGTTTCTTGAGATTTGATTGTTTGTTTTCGTTTGTTATGTAACGAACCTAGGCCGGACCTGTCGCCTCACATGTTGCCATCGACAGCGATGAGATCATCCCCGGAGATATTCGAGAACCATCCAGTCGCTTTTCCGCGGAGAGCAACGGTCGATATTGGAAACGATTGGAACATGCTGGATCGCCAACTGCCGGAATTCGAAAGATCGGGAATTCTGTGACGGAGATAAATAGACAGCCCTCAAGTCTCACGAACAGTCTGAACGAGCCCATACGATCGAGCTATATAGTGGAGTAGTAATATAAATTAAGTTGTAGAATAAGTGTGAAATAAATTAGTAGAACCAAGTTAAGTTTATTTACGTTACAAATGGTGTCGGAAGTGAGATTTTGAAAATAAACAAGTGATCGCGAAGTGGACAATTGTGCGTGGGAATATAAACTGATACACTGTTCGCGTGAAACAGAAAATAGACAGTGGCCCGGTTTTCGCGAAGTGGACAATTGTGCGTGGGAATATAAACTGATACACTCTTCGCGTGAAACAGACAATAGACTGGTGGCCCGTGGAAAAGAATTCGCAATTTTTAACAAACTGAAAACTTTTCGTGTGAAACAACTGATACCTCGTAAAGACAAAATGTGTTCAAGAAAAGTGCGCCTTGCGGATTTGAAGGTAGCGGAATTGAAACAGGAATTGGAGGAAAGTGAACTGGAAACAACGGGTAAAAAGCAAGTACTCCAGGAAAGACTTGCAGAAGGACTTATACAAGAAGGTGAGGACCCCGAAACATTTTTATTCGAAGTTCCCGGAGGTGATTTGAGTCCGATAATAGAATCCTTGAAAGAAGAGCTGCAACAAAATTCTAGAAATCTGGAAGAGAAGCTTCTAGAAAATTCAAGAAGCCTGGAAGAAAATTCTAGAAATCTGGAAGAGAAGCTTCTAGAAAATTCAAGAAGCCTGGAAGAGAAGTTCCTGGAAAACACAGAAGGCCTAAAAAAAGAATTGTGTGGTGTGGCTAATTTCCTAGAAGAAAGAATGGGAACCGTTGAGACAGAGATAGATAAAATTAGGGAGCAAATGAACACGGAGGTAGATAAAATCAAAGATGGGGTCGAGGCAGAGATGGACAAGATGAAGGAAATAATCAGCGATGGAATCAAAGACGGAATCGAGGCAGAAATGGACAAAATAAAGGAAACGATCAGTAAGCTGGAAAAACAAATTAATAATGCGTCCTCCACAGAGATGGTTAACGAAAATGCAATGCTGGACTTGAGTTTGAACGTGGATAAAGTTCAAGAGGGTATAAAAGATGTCAAGGTCATTTCAGAAATAGGGAAGCTTTCCATGAAGCCGCCTCAGTTCGATGGAAAAACTCCATGGGCAAATTACCGCCGGCAGTTTGAAGCAGCTGCCAAAGCAAACGGATGGAATGCAGGGGAAAGAGCTGTAGCACTGACACTTGCATTACGTGGAGAAGCGACAAATATTCTACAAACTCTCACCGCCCAAGAACAGGAGGACTATGATCAGCTGATTAAACATCTAGAATTACGATATGGCCACGCCCATTTGGAACACGTATACCACTCCCAGCTGAAAAATCGCTGCCAAAATCGGGCGAATCCTACAAGAATTCGAAACTGACATTGCACGCTTGGTTCGTCTCGCATATCCAGCCACACCAGAAAATGTAATGGAGCGACTAGCGGTTCAAGCATTCTTGGATGGACTCCGTGACCAAGAAACCAGACAAGCGTTGATATTAGCTCGTCCAACACATCTCGTAGACGCACTGGCACGAGCTTTGGAATTTGAGGCAGCAAAACAATGCTGCAAAAGCCAAAGTAAAGTTCAAACGATTGAGGAAGACTCACAGGAGCCTGCTAACTTGGAAGCTGCCATAAGAAAAGTGATGAAGGAAGTGTTGCCTGAGAAAAGACATATAAGATGCCGGAATTGGCAAAATTGGACATGTGCGTAGCAATGTCCAACATTCATCGACTCGATGCAGGAAAACTAAGAAAGGTCGATGAGAAGGGCAATCGTCGGCATGTGTCCGCAAGCCCGGTTAACAACGCATATGTCGCTATGCTTCAACGACAGAACAAGGGTGTCTTCGTAGACGGTCTCATCAATAACGAGCCTTGCACCATGCTGCTAGATACAGGTGCGACTAGGACAATTCTCGGGCCTTCCTTTGCCAGAACACCGGAACGGATTGAACCGACAACTTGGAAGCTACGCACAGCAACAGGGGAGCCAGCTACTGTATATGGCGAGCTACCGATTGAAATAATTTTGGGCAACACTAAAGTGAAACATCAGGCACTTGTAGCGGACATCGAAGACGATGCAATCATCGGAATGGACATCATGAATTCCAGAGGGTTTGAATTGGATTTCAAAGACGGCGTCCTACGTGTCAACGGAGAAGAGCTGGTACTTCATGGGAATAGTGAAGAGTTGATCCGTGTGCTGTTGGCTGAGGATGTAAGCGTACCTGAGAGGGCTGAAACCATTCTGGAGGCTCGCCTGGACGGGAGTGCGAGCAGTGGAGACGTGGTGATGTTCGAGCCCAAACTTCATGATGAGAAAATTGGACGAGGGATTGCACTAGGGAAGACCTTGTTGCGTGCTGACAAATTTGTGCCGGTAAGGGCCATGAATGTCAATTATTTCCCAGTGACCTTGAAGAAAGGAACAATTTTGGGGCACTGCTCGTCAGTTTCATCCGTGATCCGGGGCGTACGAGGTACGATTAGCCAACCCAACAACTTGCCCACAGAACTAGAGAAATTAGTTGCCATCTCTTCCAAAGACATAAAACCAGCTCAACAGCCCAAACTAAGAGATTTAGTCAAAAGTACCAAGACATCTTCGATACCGGACAAGGAAAGGGGTCGAACTAATGTGGTCCAGCACAAGATTGATACTGGGGTGCCCGACCGATCCGGCAATCAGCAAGAAGACTTCCTCTTGCCAAGAAGGCAGAGGCTGACAAAATAGTCAGCGATATGGGAAAAGAAGGAGTTATCGAACCGTCTGACAGTCCCTGGTCCTCTCCAGTCGTACTGGTGAAGAAAAAGGATGGATCGACACGCTTTTGTGTAGACTATCGCCAACTTAATAATGTCACGAAGAAGGACAGTTACCCTCTCCCGAGAATAGATGACACCCTAGACACGTTGGCTGGTTCCACGATTTTCTCGACCCTTGATCTGAAGAGTGGATACTGGCAAGTAGAACTCGCTCAGGAAGATCGAGAAAGACTGCTTTACCATCGGCTCAGGATTGTGGCAGTTCACCGTTATGCCATTCGGGCTCTGTAATGCTCCCGCCACATTCGAAAGATTGATGGAAACAGTACTGAAGGGACTCTCATGGAACACGTGTCTAGTGTATCTCGACGACATAATTGTGGTCGGCAGATCGTTCCAATTACTGTGTCACCAGGCGAGGCTGTTAGCTGTTGTAAAGGAGACTTCACAAGTACGTGATGGAAGAAGATTCCTGCTGAGAACTGACCATGCAGCCTCAAATGGCTCTTACAGTTCAAAAATCCTGAGGGTCAAGTAGCACGTTGGATCGAGAGACTCCAAGAATTCGATTTCGAGATCGAACATCGAGCCGGAACTAGCCATAAGAATGCAGATGCCTTGTCGCGAAGACCATGTCCAGATGATTGCTCACATTGCCGACGAGCAGAAGAGAAGAAGCAACACTTTGTAGAACCGCGGCAATGGATGACAACTGGAATGACAGCAAGATCCAGAAAGACCAAGAGAGACCCGACCTTGGCTTAGTCGTCAGCTGGAAGAAGGGCAATCGAAGACCATCATGGCAGGAAGTCGCAGGTTACTCGCCGGCTGTCAAGTCCTATTGGGCACAATGGAACTCTCTTATTCTGGACAATGGGATCCTGAAACTGTGCTGGAGGCCGATATTGGTGGGGAAGACAGACGCCAAATAATTGTTCCCAGGAACAGAAGAGAGGAAGTGCTGCGGGAAATCCATGATGGAGTCGCCGGAGGACATCTGGGAGTGACGAAGACCCTGCAGAAAGTGAGGCAACGGTTTTACTGGGCCAATTGTCAAGCTGACGTCCAGGACTGGTGCAGGAAGTGCGCTGTATGCGCTGCTAGCAATGGACCTCGAATACGACCCAAGGCCCCGATGCGTCAGTACAACGTAGGCAGCCCGTTCGAGAGAATCGCCATTGACATCGCCGGCCCGTTTCCCGTATCCGACCACGGGAATAAATACATCCTTGTGGCAATGGACTACTTCAGTAAGTGGGCGGAAGCCTATGCCCTGCCAACCAGGAAGCCATCACCGTCGCCGACGTCTTGGTGAAAGAATGGATATGTCGATTCGGTATTCCAATGGAGCTGCACTCGGATCAAGGCAGAAATTTCGAATCCAACCTTTTCCAAGAAATATGTCTACTGCTGAACATCCGCAAGACAAGAACCACGGCCCTACATCCGCAGTCCGATGGAATGGTGGAACGGATGAACAGGACGATCAACCGCCACTTGTCCAAGGTTGTCTCTGACCATCAAAGAGACTGGGACCAGTATCTTCATTTGTTCCTGATGGCCTATCGATCCGCAGTACACGAGTCAACCGGTCAAACTCCTGCTAGTATTATAATGGGCCGAGAACTGCGACTGCCTTGTGACCTGAAGTTTGGGATACCGCCAGGACAAGACACTGCGGGAGAGGACTACGTCAGCAAACTTCGGCAGAGAATGGACGACATCCACGAACGAGTCCGGTTGAACATCCAGAGTGCCAGCGATAAAATGAAGAAGACCTATGACATCGAAGCCGACGCTGGAGGATTTAAGGTTGATGACCTGGTTTGGCTGTACAACCCCAAACGTCGTCGTGGACTATCACCAAAGTTGCGGAACTCGTGGGAAGGCCCGTATAAAATTGTGAAAGGATAAACGACCTTGTGTACCGAATCCATAAGCCACCCGAGGGAAACCAAGGGTCGTCCATTTCAACAGGTTGGCCCCATACGCTGGAAACCATGACCAAGTTCGCACCCTCAAGCCACCGGAGGATGATATGACGTTCGAGAAGTTTATGTCCTTGTATTCAAACGGGCAGAAAGTTCTACATGGGGATTACTAGAGAGGAGTCACGAGACCTTTCGAGGTGCCTGCTGACTACGCACTAGCGCACTGTGTGGCAGAAGATCTTCGAATGTCAGGGGCATCGCCGTAGTGTTCTCCAAGAAATTTGGTCAACTCCAAACACTGCGGGAGCAGAATCCAGAAGTTGGTGGGGTGCTACAGTTGAAGAAAGGCCAGAGAAACATCTACTACCTAGTTACCAAGAGGCATTCCCAAGATAAACCGTCCTATGAAGATGTCTGGAAGAGTCTCACCAAACTAAGAGATACTATGGTGGACCAGAACCTGGTGGATCTAGCAATTCCAAAATTATCCTGTGGTATTGATGGGTTGGACTGGAGAGTCATAAGAAGTATGCTGGAGGCGATATTCAGATCCAGCGGCGTCAGGATTCTGGTTTGCTGTAACCCTCTTCCACGACCGATCATGAAGACCGTGGAGTGTTACTTCCATCGAACTTCACGGTGCAGATATGGGGAGTCATGCAGATATCGTCACACTCCAAGGATGAAATTTCGGGACGAAATGTCTTTAAGAAGGGGGCAATGTAACGAACCTAGGCCGGACCTGTCGCCTCACATGTTGCCATCGACAGCGATGAGATCATCCCCGGAGATATTCGAGAGCCATCCAGTCGCTTTTCCGCGGAGAGCAACGGTCGATATTGGAAACGATTGGAACATGCTGGATCGCCAACTGCCGGAATTCGAAAGATCGGGAATTCTGTGACGGAGATAAATAGACAGCCCTCAAGTCTCACGAACAGTCTGAACGAGCCCATACGATCGAGCTATATAGTGGAGTAGTAATATAAATTAAGTTGTAGAATAAGTGTGAAATAAATTAGTAGAACCAAGTTAAGTTTATTTACGTTACAGTTACCTTGACAAAATCGGGAAAATGGAAAATGCAAGAAGGAACGTTCTTCATCAATAATATGACCAACAGAGCATATACGGTTTGTATATCAGAATTCATTAAGGTGAATTTTTTAGTAAATTTGCCTTTCATCATTATTTTCAATAATATCTTTCAAAAGAGTTTTTTGTTTATCGCTCACAAAATTTCTCTTTGTCATTTAAAAATTCGTTTCAGTACGCGAATTGTAACCAATAAACCCCCACATTCAAATTCATAATGTACAGGGGTAACAATAAAACCTGTCGTTTTCTGAGAACGTGATTGGTTAAAATATAAATTCTACCGAAATCATACTCGATATACGTAACTTATATAGTTCGTCCAAGAATAACTATTCCTACATTTCATATTTCCCAAGAGAATTTCAAAGTATGAAATAATTCTCTGGAGAAAAATTTCCTGCGATTTCAAGAATTGAGCCCCAGCTCTTCTAGGCATCTTGAATACGAACCTTCGAGGGACCTCTAGGTGTTTGATCATCAACTTCTTGTCCTACGACTAATTTCAATGTGTGGGGTTCGTCAGAGCCGCGTAATTCCGTAATTGTAATATTGGCACCATCAATGGTAATTTCGAAGGAAGCTTCACCTAGTCCTGGTTTTGAAGTGGGTGGTTTTGGGAAACCTGGAATTTCAATGAACTCTCAATAGATGATTATGGTATACAGATGCACGTTCTTCCTTCACTAAATTCATATATTTTTTTTAATTGCTTTATTTAACGTTGGCCTATTTCTGCGACCAGGATTAAACACCGACGCCGGTGAGCACACTCCCCCCCCAACCCGAAATTTTGCCGAATCCTCTGTTGTGACAGAGGTAGGGTTCTTTAACGAGCTCAACATCTATGAACTTGGGACCGCCATCTTAAACTCCCCTCCGAAGGACGGCATATCTATCGTCTTATCTCGTGCTCATTGATAAAACGCATGCAGCTGCGAATATGCTACTACACTACAGTTGTTAGGACATTTTAACGCGCACCTTCCTTGTCAGGTAGACCCCCATCCAAGTACTAAACGCGCCCGACGTTGCTTGGCTCAGATATCGATTAAATTCATATACATATATGGAATGGTTTGCCAATTTCAGTCCATATATTTAGTAAAATTATATGAAGATTATATACGCAGATTGCACTTTGGAGTATTTATTTGCCTATGTTATTTGTGGAATGTTCAGTCTGTTATGCTGTATCAATTAATTATCTCGATGAGTTATTATATTTCTGGATATAACTTCTTCTGATAAACATTCAGAGAGAAATTGAAATTCCTACTCGTAAATAATTTCACCAAACGAATCTATTTCACTATGGATCAAACTTATACAGGGCAAACCAATAATATCTAACAGTGTCAATTACAAATTAAGTGAATTCAAAACCCAAAATTCCATCCCCAGAATCTCATAATTTTAGAACTGTATTATTCATTATTCGAATTATCATCTGTGATATTATTGAATTATAGACGGCGAGGCCGTTACGATATTCTGGAAAAAAAATCGATCGAAAAGTCCATGACAATCCGAAGTTATTTACTGTAATATTGAATAAAACTTCGTAAGGATTTTTGATAGGGCAATCATTTTACTATTTCAAAGTTTTCCCATTATTTCGTTTCAAAGGAATGTGAAAATCTCCATAAAAAATCCAAATTGATTAATTTCCAATGGTTTTACTAGCTCAATTTAGATGTTTATCAGAAAATATCAAAGGTAATAATTAGTTACCGTAAATGGAAAAATGGTTCGGGTCATTTTTATATGGTTTCTCAATATCTACCAATTACATTTTGATGATTCAAATTATCCCGATAGTATTGCAAGACTTTCACTTTTATTAATTTTTTCCTTATAATGTGGAAAACATTTATAGAAAAAACACTTGCCATTTTTAGATTATTTTAGTTATTTTTGAGAAGTAAAAAAAATGTACATATTCTGTATTATTCAAAATAAATACACAAATAAACGTGAACTCTTGAAGAAAGGTTACTATAGCCTGCATGAATATTACAGTGACAACCTGACCTAGATTTATTCTAAAATAGTTCTTAAGTAATTTTTAAGTATTATTAAGGATCTTTACAAACACCTTTTATCTATTCTAATGAATCATGTAAACCACTTTAACCTGTTTTTTGTAACTTACTGCTTCTATTTCCCTACTTGTTTACTCATATGCTCGTTTGTTTGTTATTATTACTCCCCGTAACTCCGGAATTTTAGTGTGTCTGTACAGTTATTACATGATTATCTTCAGTTATAATTACCTCCTAAATGCGTACATAGTTATATATAATTACTCTCCAAGAGTCTGTTTTCCTTGTGAGCTTCGTTTACTCTTTTATTATAAACCTTTGAGACTTTAACCACTGATCATGTGCATTTTAGTACTTAAGTTACAGCTTTGACAATGAGATCTAAGTTTCTTCAGACAATAACGTATATTTTGATTTGATTTGAATAACTCTCACGTATACATATATAGACAACCTTGAGATCTACAGATTGACTCTCGTAGATATCATTTTATTTTTATTGTGCGGTCAAATGTTAATTTTTTGATATTTTCTGTCATTTTTGGCATGTTTGAAATTTTAATCGATGAGAAAATAACGTCGAAATTTTTCGATGGAACTCCTCGAATTTTATCAAAATTCCTTTACAAAATGTTAAATTCATAAGTAATAGGGAATTTTTTTTCACTTTTCCCATTTTTTTCCAAATATTTCCTGTAATATCGAATTTATAGTATGAAAATGAGAAAGGAACAAATCAGGTCTTGACATTTTCTGCTTTTCATTTATTTTTTCTCTTCACGATGAATAAAAAAAAAGTCCACATTGATATTTTCTTGCACCTTTAACATGTAAGTACATAAGTTCAATTTTGAACCAAAGCAAATTTTTTTCCTAAAGAATAAGTAAAACATGTGTTGAAAAGAAAACATTTCTATGTATAAATAATACAATAGTCAAATGAACCTTTTTTTTAAATATCTATGACAAAACAACTACTTTCCCGACCCTATGCCGACGTTGGACGTTAAATTATATCTGATATATGTTAAAGAAAACTTGAAAAAAAGCTGAAAGTTAAAATTAACATATTTTAATTCTTCAACTTTAGTATGTTTTTACGTATCTATCCAATACTCTTAGATGTTTATTATATACAAAGAATTCATTAAATTATTAGATTTCACAAGTCGGCATTTGTATAGTCAGCCCCAAAATTGGAACGATCGGAACGCCTATGTTCACTTATAAAATATTCCGAACATATTCTGAAACAAAGTTGTTCTCTATCTATATTGAACTCTCAGAATTATTTATTACTCTGAAATTGGACCAAAGAGTGGTTGACCTAAAAAGACAGTTGTCAGCAATTTTAATAATGGATCAATAATTTTCTTGTTATAATATGAACCCATTTTGCACTCCTACACCCAATATCTACCTTTTTGTTTTTCAGCCTACGAACACATTTTGAGAGAATTCAGAATCTACAACATATAAAAAATTCAGGATCTTTACCCGAAAGCTATTTTCCATGCGAATGGTGCGGGGTACTTTTGAAACTCGATGGAAACAGTGGCGTACCTATAGTGGCTATGGAACCTGGAGCGCATCTATATATTTCAAAATGTACTTGATTTTATTTTAATTTTTCTTTGCCTCAGTTAGATCCTCAAAAATTACATTTTGCGAACTTGAATAACTTTCCCAAAGCTCTAGCGCCAATTGTGATTATTTCAGGAATATTGATAGTCAATACTATTTCTTTCAACCCAAACATAAATTCAACCTCCTTTTAATGCGATGTTTCTGTATCATACTATGATGATAAAAATACTAGTACAACATACAGGGTGTTAGTGAATAAGTGCGACAAACTTCAGGAGGGTATTTCTGCATGAAAAAATAATGAGAGTTTGCTTCATAACTTTTGTCCGCAAATACTTCGTTTTACGAGATACGGGGTGTTAAAGTTTTTCTTAAAAACTGACTATTTATTGCTCTGAAACCGGTCAAGATATGCGAATTAAATTTGGTGAGTTTTGAGAGGTAGTTATTGCGAATTTGTTAACATGCAATTGAGAATTTTATGTTCATCATTGGCGCGCATACGGGTAATGATCTCAATTTTTTTAAAGAAAAAAATGGTACGCCACTGAGATATTCCAAGTTAAAAATCATTTTTGAATTTCTCGTTCCATTAGTAGAAAAAATCTCTCCTGTCTTTTTTCCGTATGGGGTGCCGTTTTTATGCAAAAAAATAAAACATCTTACCGCGCATTTTTCATTTCTTTAATACATTATCAAGAACTATCTAATACAATAACGTTAAACCAGAACAACAACAGAAAAACACACTAATAAATAAATAGACGCAAAGCTACAACAAATGTTCAAAATGACCTCCCTCAGACGTGATACAAGATTGAACTCTACGCCTCATTGATTGTCGTATTCGCGCAAATATTCCTGGTGTATTTCTTATTGTCTCACAGCCGGCTATAATTCGATTCCTCAGGCCTTCAACATTTTCGACGGGATTGGAATAAACTAGTGACTTAAGAAAACCCCAAATGCAAAAATCTAGAGGATTTAAATCCGGAGATCGAGCAGGCCAATGTTCCGTACCTCCCCTACCCATCCAACGATTTGGATATAATGTATCTAAGTGATTACATACAATAATGCTAAAATGGACTGGTGCACCATCATGCATAAACCAGGAGTGTTGTCTCAGTTGTAGAGGAATTTCTTCAAGAAGAACAGGTAACTCTTCCTGTAGGAAATTAAGGTATGAGTCGCCTGTTAGTCGTTGTGGGAGAAAATATGGACCGACTAAATGATCATCAAGTACCCCAAGCCATACATTTACTGAAAATTGATGCTGAAAATGAGCTTCAAAGATTCCATGTGGATTTTCCTCAGCCCAGAGGTGATTGTTATGGAAATTTCGTATACACTGTCGTCCAAAATTAGCCTCGTCAGTAAACAAAACGCCATTTAAAAAGTTAAGAATTTGAGCGATTTGATGAAGAATCCAATGGCAAAAAACTAGGCGCTGAAAAAAGTCTCTAGGTAGTAGAGCTTGCACACGTTGAATATGAAACGGATACAATTGCTGTTCTTTAAGAATTTTAAATACAGTGAAGTTGCTTACATTCAGTATGTTGGCAATTCTTCGAGTACTTGTTTCAGGTGACTCCGCAATTAACTCGAGAACTGCTTATTCTAGTTGCACAGTTCGTACTTCTCGAGGGCGCCCGCAGTCAGCCGTTTGTTTCTTAAATGTACCATTTCCGCGCAAATGTTGACAGTAGCCTACTAGCATCGCTACTAGATAATGTATAAAAATTAATTAAAGTAATGACAAATACGCGTTAAGATGTTTTATTTTTTTGCATAAAAAC
The DNA here is from genome assembly GCA_018342105.1 of Gonioctena quinquepunctata. Lineage (NCBI taxonomy): Eukaryota > Metazoa > Arthropoda > Insecta > Coleoptera > Chrysomelidae > Gonioctena > Gonioctena quinquepunctata. The sequence goes on along the minus strand of JAFIRS010003165.1, from coordinate 14,714 downwards.
GGCGCCCCATACGAAAAAAAGGCAGGAGAATTTTTTTGTCACAAATTGAACGAAGAAATCAAAAATTATTTTTTATTTGAAATATCTCAGTGGCGTACCATTTTCTCCTTTAAAAAAATTGAGAACATTACCCGTATGCGCGCAAATGATTAACATAAAATTCTTAATTGCATGTCAAAAAATGCGCATGAAACTCACCAAATTCTATTTGCATATCTCGACCGGTTTCAGAGCAATAAATCTATAGTCAGTTTTTTAACACCCCGTGTCTCAGAAAACGAAGCATTTGCGGACAAAAGTTATATACCAAACTGTCATTATTTTTTCATGCAGAATCATCCCCTGAAGTTTGTCGCACTTATTCACTAACACCCTGTATAAACGAAGGCAGATGAAATTATAGTTGACAGTTATAGTATAGTTAAAGTTTGAACTGTGTGAAATACATACGTCCATCGCAGTAGGTTTTTGAATGTGATGAAAGCATTGGTCTTTTCAAATTCGAATTATAAAAAACATTTTTCCAATTTCCAAGTTTGTTGCTGAGTTTTCTAGGTGGTAATCTTCATGTGCAAATCAAAAATATTTTCGAAAACGGGCCCATGCGTGTTCTCTATAATTCAAAAAAATTGGAGGCCCCTAACACTTGCTGCTCCTATATATTCTGTAGGTTGTAACTTTCCTTCATACTTTTTAGTTTTTTTTTATGATATAATCATGTTAACTCGATCCTACCCATCTTTTTCAAAACAAACCACGATTTTCAGAAAAATCTACATTCCAATAATCCATTTTTAAAAAAATTACCAGTTTTGGAATGATAATATATTATCTTATTGAAATATTTTCTCACCTTCTCTTTCCATGAATTCCTTAAAGCCATCACCTTTACTGAAAACATATTTTTGCGTTTTTGCCATGATAATGGGTTATTCTACCTTTGCGATTTTGTGGGGAACTATAAAAAATTCGGCTGAATCCATATTTATACGTACCCGCTTACTCTTTTGTATCTTGTTTGTTTAAGCAAAAACAATGCACTTAAGACTTTGGTTCAATTGAAATTATCAGTCATGAGAAATATGCATATATTTGTAGAGGTGTTATCAAATCATGATTTTGCAAGGTTTTTGGTGATAAGGAATTCCAAGCATATTTGATCGAGCTTCAAAATCTTGGAATTGAACAAATAAATTTGTTAAAGTAAAAAAAGTCCTATGAACAGGGTGATTCAGAGTTGTGCATTCGATCGGTTATTATATCTAACGAATAAGATAAATATGAATACACACCTGCTTGCCATGGGAAGAAAGTGTACCATCTCCAGGTCCGGCATATAAATATTTGGCGCTTGAAACAAATATCGAATTGCCACAAAAATGGAAACGTCTCCGTTTATCAGGTTGAAATACCTACTTTATCCGAAGTACCTCTGAGTAGAAGTATTCTATTGAAAACCGTTGCATAGTATCAAAAATTATCTTAATTGTATATCGCCAATATTATCGTTGTATGTTACAAATTTGCCGATCAAATCAAATCAAATCAAAATATACTTTATTGTCAAAAGACGAATATCTCGTGGACAAAGCAATAATAAATAACTATAGAAACAAACACAAAAAATCCAGGTGCAACAACACACTATAAAATTGCCTGAAATAAAAGTCAAAGTGAAATATATGTCATTAATTTTTTCTTACATTCAGGAATATCTATTTTAAAAACAAAGTTAAGAATACTAATTAATATAAATATATACACAATGCACGTATACATATATAAACATCCTAGATGAACGAATAGTCAGACGTTTACAGAAAATTAAAAGAGTAAATAACTAAAGTATATAAATAAATAAAATAATTGAAACCCATAGGTGTTACACTGTTTTGCAATTCGTAGGGACTATTAGCAGTGGATATATACAATGGTTAAAGCAAGAAATGATTTCATAACAGTTTGCCATCGATATCTTATCAAAGTACTCTTGGATACTATAAAATACCTGGTCAATGAGAACTTGCTTTACAGACTTTCTGAACTGATCAAGTGATTGTATATCTTTGAAGCTTGTCGGAAGATCATTAAATATTTTAGCTGCATTATAGATCAGTGATTTTTTAATCAAATTTGATGATGGAATGGGCAGTCTTAACTTGTCATTTTGGCGGGTGGTTCCAACAACAATATCGTAAGATGATTTGTTCCTATGTACCAGGCACACAGTTTCTAGTATGAATAAAGAAGAGAGTGTAAGTAATTTATGTTCCTTGAACAAGGGTTTACAAGACACTCTAGGCACAACTTTGCACATATATCTAATGGCGCGCTTTTGAAGAACGAATAATGTGTTGAAGTGCTGTTAGTTGCAGGTGTCCAGAATGATATTAGATGCGATTCAACTACAGCGTGTTACACAATTTTTGCGGTTACAATACCTAATTCATTCGACACCATTCGTACAGCATAACATCCCGAAGCTAGTTTTTTGCTCAGTAATTTAATATGGTTATTGAAATAGAGCTTGCTGTCCAAATTGATCCCAAGAAATTTATTGGAATTTTTATTTGATATAGCATTATTACCCAACGGAATGTCTGATAAGTTGCAATTCAATGATATGAGATTGGTTTTATCTATATTGAAGGATAGCAGATTGGAGTTGCACCACTCTCTCACACTGACAATATCTTGAGCTATTTTGTTTCATTAATGTCATGCCACAGGATGGTTGTATCAACCGCAAAAATTATGAACATTCCATTAGATTCTATATAACCCAGGTCGTTGAAATATAACAAAAACGGTACTGGCCCTAGTACCGAGCCTTGAGGCACACCGTGTCTAACAAAGCCAATATCTGATAGTGTGTCAGTTCTGACAACTTGGGTTCGTTGACTCAGATATGATTCGACCCAGTTGAGACTTTGATTTCTGATACCAGCTGGAGTTTACGCAGCAGTATTTCGTGGTTCACACAATCGAAAGCTTTCGACAAATCACAGAAAACTGCTGCACACACCACCCTCGAGTTCAACTCAGAGTAAAGTTTTTTCAGCAGATGGAAAATGGAATCCCCTGTACTCTTTTTGGACTGAAAGCAGCCAAATTGCTGATATAAAATTCATCAACCTAATTTTGACCAAATTCTCTATGATTTTACCAAGGGCTGGAATGAGCGAGATGGGTCGAAAGTTTGATGGATCTGAGGTGTCATCCCCCTTGTGAAGAGGGATCACAACATTTGTTTTTAGGAATTGTGGTTAGGTTTCTTTGGCAAAGGCTCCTTAATAAGTTGGCCTATAGTAACTCCAGAGCAGAAATTGGCATGTTCTCAAAATTTCTTATCGAAATGTTATCGATGCCACAAGAAGTTTTATTTTTGATATTTTTTATTGTATCCATTAGCTCTATTAAATTGGTCTTATATAAAACAAATGTTTCAGCAATATTTATGTTATTCATAAACGATAAAGGATCTGGTGCTTTATCTACATTTTTTGACAGTTTGTCAGCTATGGAGCAATAGAAATTCATTCAGAGTATTGCCATCCAAAGTGATGTTCTTTGCCAGATTAGAAGTTTTGCCGCGAAACTCATTTACTATACGCCATGTCTCTTTGATGGTATCCTTACTTTTGCAGATTCTGTTATGGTAGTAACAGCTTTTTGCTGCTTTTACTACTTTTCTGTAAACGCTTCTGAATTTTTTGTATTATCGATGGAAGTGTGCACTATTGCTGAATTTTGTTATGTAATGCAGTCTTCGCAGATTCTTGGCAGAAGTACGAATTCCTGTAGTTAGTCAAGACTTTTTGATTTTGTTTTCATTTTTTATTTCCTGCTCAGGAAATGATAAGAAAGAAAGGGATCATCAGAGTATTACACAGAATTCTAGTCCATATTTAAACATATATTATGGAAAAATTCATAATTTGTTTCACTGATTAACCTTCCATATTTAAATTTTTCTGCGGTAGTGCTATAATTAAGTTTAACATCACAGGAGACAGCCTCATGATCCGAAATATTTACTGGTATAACAGAGCTTGTAACATTTTCTTCCTGCAAATCCGTGCAAACGTAGTTAATTTTACTTTCAGAGCCTTGTCTAATCCTGGTCGGGCCGTTAGTGTGCATGTACAAGTTGAAAGATGTGAGTAAGTTTTTTAATTGTTGTGATAAAAGTGAATGTTCATCGTCAAAGTTAATATTGAAGTCACCCGCCATAATGACGATTGCCTTAGGTGGTAATTCAGTCAGAAGCAGCACTAATTTTCCTAAAAATATGATGCCATTTGCACTAGGTGATCTGTATATACATAAGGTGAATAGGTTAGCCCTACTAGAAAATGCAAGTGAAAATTCGAATTGCTTTTCCACGATCATGTCATCGTATTTATGTACATCAATTAACTCGAGGTGAGTTGATATGGTGTCTTGAATGAAAATTAAAGTACCTCCACAGCTAAACTCATTTCTACTGAAATTTGTAACAACAGTGTAGTTGGGTAAGTGAGCTATAGTTCATCTTTTTTCAGCCAGTGTTCAGATTTCAGCCACAAAAAATTGAAAAATAAAAACTTTTTAGCAAAAAATTAAACCGACGAAATACGGAACTGAAAAGTAAAAAATAAAATAAACCTTCTTAGTCTTAATAACTAAGCTCCTAAACCAATGTAAGTAACTAATTTTGAGTCGGCGCCAAACAAACAAGCAAATGAATTAGGTAAGGCGTAAAATGATGACATCGAGTTGGGCGGTGACATTCTGATGATTTTTTTGAAGTAATTTAATGATCTTCGTTGATTGTTTGTTTGGCGCCGACTCAAAATTAGTTACTTACATTTGTTTAGGAGCTTAGTTATTGAGACTAAGAAGGTTTATTTTTTACTTTTCAGTTCCGTATTTCGTCGGTTTAATTTTATGCTAAAAAGTTTTTATTTTTCAATTTTTTGTGGCTGAAATCTACTAATTACTAACTGCTTCTTTTTTTATTACTTCCAAAATGCTTACTTACCCACCTTACTTCAACTATTACCAGTTAAATAATATGATTATCTACTTTTACTATTCGTTGTAATATAAACTATTTTTGTTGTTCTGGTTAGTTTATTTCATCACTTTGTATATCATGTCATCCTCTCATAGAATATATTGATTGTGATAATGACACTAGCGATCTGTCATTGTCAACTACATATGTGTGCCAATGTTCACAAGTGAAAAATCAATTATCCCCTATTTTTCTACCCGTAAGGGTGTATAATTCCATTCGAAATCCAAATATGATCAACTATGAGGTATACCCCATCGGATAAAAGATAAATCATCCAAATCTAAGATCCCAGTACAAAGTTATGCCTGATAGAATCTGTTAACGGACCAGAATTCAGAGGGTGAGTGATCAATATCCTTCATTTTGCTACCCTTAGGAGTGAATTTCATTTTTTAAAATGGGACCAACTTCAAAGTACAACCTATCCACTGAAAAAAGAATTATCGGAATCGGACGCTTCAGTAAAAAGTTATGAGTGATCATACATAAAAAAAATGATAAAAAAAATAAATATACGCGTCGACTAGAGAACTTCTCCTTTTTGGTTTCGTCGGTTAAAAATATGAGGAAATTTTAGGCTTTCCAAAAGTATATACAGATCATCCAGTTTGTTGCGAATAGATTGTATATTAAGAGTTGATACCGAGATTATCTATTCAATTTTTCGAGATAAGGATGGTCTAAAAAATTTCTTCTATTATCATTCGAGAGATTGGGGAAGGACAAGTCATCATTCAATGATATATTCAGAGGTGATGTAGAGTTGTCTGTTTTCGAGATATCAAAACTACTTTCATTCATATAAATACAATTATTCGGTAGTATTGTTCTAACGACTACAGTATTAGGTGACATCATAGAAAAAAAGTAATTGATCAAGTTGTCATATATGTTGAATTTAGAGCGTTCATACTTGGATACTCAGAAAGTTACAGAGGAGTTTCTGTTACGTTTTTTAAAAGCTTTAATTCTAAATCCAATCATTTGCTGAGTTTATGTCAGGCAGTAATACGAGGTTCATTGATTTGCTTAAATTTAAAATATGTTTGAGTGCTACATTTAGAGTTGAGGTACTACTTACATTATTTGAATTGAACATCACAATTACTATGTAATCTTTATCATCTTGAAATGTTTTCTGTTAATTCGGCAAGTTCAATGTTGGGTTTTATTAGTTATTTCACCACGTAATTTTTAGTATAGGTAATAGTTTTCAATACTCTCGTGAATCCCATATACCATATTGGTCACCATAAACCAAGATTTTGCTGTGGTTTGTGCGACTTTCAATCTGTTATTCAATTATTTTCACTTCTGGAAAATTGACTATTGTGTCGAGAAGTCTCGTAAATTTTAAGACTATACAGGGTGTCTCAGGACTCTTTTCATCTCAATAAGAATGTATAGATGGGGTCAAAATATCATTAGTACTTCATATAACTTTTTTTCCTTAAATCCTTAGTTACTAAGTTACGGGCCCTCGAAGTTACAAAATGTTTTTTTTTCTTTGATATTGAATATTGAAAATCAACCAAATTTTGGTGATTGATGAAACAAATGATATTTTCTAATTTTGACATTTAAAGTGACACTTTTCAAAACTCGTTGAAGTTATCAAATGTTTTACTTTTCATCACTAGTTACGAAAAGTAAAATACAGGAATAAAATTTGTTATAATTACTACTGTACTAAAAAGTGAAAAATAATTTTAATATTCAACGACTATGCCAAAAAGCGTGGGGTGCTTTGTCGAAATCAATTAAAATAGTCCAAGGTACCAGAGCCGGCAAACCTACGTCATTTTAGCAAAACTGAAATTTTGACTATGAGTGTAGTTGAGAAGGTATGCGTACTTGTTAGCTTGAAAGCGAGGCCCTTTTACAGGTAGCAGGTACATAAAAAACTTTCTTACTTACGTTAAACTATGGTAATGCGTTTGACAATTAACGTCGTCCGGTGGCCGAGCGGGCTAAGGCGCCAGACTAAGCTCTGGATCTCAAAAGTTAGCGTGGATTCAAATCCCCACGCCTGATGATTTTTTTTTTCACTTTAAAATTGAGAAATGGTTGTTTTTTTTATTTTAATTATTTTTTAATTTTTAGTGCGTTAAAAGCGCGTTCTTCAGTTTTTTTAAATATATATTTTTTATATTTCTAACTTGAAAAAGGATCACATTATATCAAAATTAGAAAAAATATTGTGTGAAACACGTTAGGAAACACTATTTTGCGTAACTCGCTTTCTTTTGCGGAACTCACTCGCTCGTTTTCCAGAAATTCGCTCGTTTTACAGAAATTCGCTCATTACGAAAAATAGTGCTTTTCCTAATTGGTTGCACAAATAACTATTGTTTCATGAGGTTTCGTGCATGAGTCAGTTGGTTTAACCGGGTTGTGTTTAAGTATGGATTTTTTAAAATTGTATCCTTAGATCGAAATATATACCTACGAGTGTCTATGAAACTATGAAAAATTGGTTATAGGAGGCAACAATTGTTCTGCAGGGTAAGGCAAAGCTTTTAGGAAAAAAGTAGTTTAACGCTGACTTTAATTTTATTCTTGGGGTGAACCACATGTACAAAAATCGTTCGTATTTATGCAGGTGTATTACCGGTTCTTGTATTGACGCCAATGCACAAAGAGTTTTATTAAAATTAGATAATTATCGGTAAACATAAAATACGAGGGTTTTACGGGATATATGGATTTTATTTGTTTTAAAAATAAAAGTATGAGCTCTTTTATTGAAATAAATTTGGTGTTTATCGATGTTTTCAAATTTATGGTTTCAATCTTTGGTTGAAGCTAGGTATGATTTTATTTGTTCATTTTATTATATTGTTATTGTTTTTCGATGATTTTTTTTATGCTTTTATTCAATAGAAGTATTAAAGTTATTTCGTGTATTATTTGAAAATAGAGTTAAGTAAAAGATAAATTGAATTCAATGTAAAAGTCATTATATTTGAGAAAAAAAGTATATATATATATATATTTTTTATATTTAGAAAAAATTTATTTGAGGAAAAAATACTATTTGATTAATTGGAAAAGAAAAGTTGTTCAAAAGAAGACCTCGCATGTTAAGCCGAGGCCGAATTTATTGTCCTGAAGGACAAATGACTAAAATTAATCAGTGCCTTAAAAAAAATTTTCAAAATCTGGTGAATTAAATTATTTTTAAAATTTGTGGAATGTGTCGAAAAATCTATTATTGGCCATTCCGCTCGTATAATATTCAAAATATTATATGTATTCTTTTGGTCTTATTAGAAACAAAAAAACCAGATAGAACCTGAATTTCTCACACATAAACTTCATATCAATCACTACTATGTCGTGGAAAGCCTGAACTACATCTTAAAAAGTGGTGAAATAATGTTTTTTTTAAAACGCCAATTTTTTTTTTGGTTTTCCGGTGTTTTCTTTGTATTTTAATTCTCTACAGCTTGTTAATTGAGGGTATCTAGATTGCTCCATTAGTTTTCATGTTACAAGCAAACAACTAAAAAAAAATATTTTTTGCATTTAAATGTTCATAACAAATTTTGCAATGACACTTGCAAGTAGGAAACATAACAGATATAATTATGGACCGTCTTTCGTATGATGGCACAGTCGGTTGGTTTCCTGGTAGTATTTTTATCACAGAATCACTAGAGCAGAAAATCTCTATTGATAGGCCTACAAGAATGCCTTGTGAGAGGCTCCAGGGGGGCAAATATCTATATTCTATCAGATAGCCCAGCAGCATTAAAAGCTCTGAAGTCACATACTTGTGAGTCTAGACTGACTTGGGGCTGCAAACTCTCCCTAAGACAACTGCCTATATACGAACAATCGGGTTACCCTGTGGGTGCCAGGCACATACCTCATAAAATAAGTAGATATAACATGGCCACTCTTCCATGATTACAAAATAGCCCCTTTGCCTTGGCTGACATGAGACTCCACTTCAAATTGGCGCCCCCGATTTTTAGTTGTCTGTACCTTTCTAATAAAAGGAATGAAACGAGATAAGAGACGTATTCACCATTTGACATAAAACGGTGTCAAAACATGATTGCCTTTCAGTGTTCAGCCCAGATTTTCCATTTTTGTTGATATGCCAGTTTATTATTAAGAAGCACTAAACTGCTAGATATTCACAATGTATCGTATTCAGGCTCATACATTACGAGTAGCAAAAAGCAAAATTGAGATTAAATAATGAATATAAATGATAAAAACTTTTTAACAAAAAATTAAACCGATGAAATACGGAACTGAAAAGTAAAAAATAAAATAAACCTTCTTAGTCTCAGTAACTAAGCTCCTAAACTAATGTAAGTAACTAATTTTGAGTCGGCGCCAAACAAACAAGCAAATGAATTAGGTAAGGCGTAAAATGATGGCATCGAGTTGCGCGGTGACATTCTGATAATTTTTTTGAAGTAATTTAATGATCTTCGTTGATTGTTCGTTTGGCGCCGACTCAAAATTAGTTACTTACATTAGTTTAGGAGCTCAGTTACTGAAACTAAGAAGGTTTATTTTATTTTTCACTTTTCAGTTCCGTATTCCGTCGGTTTAATTTTTTGTTAAAAAGTTTTTATTTTTCAATTTTTTGTGGCTAAAATCTACTAATTACTACCTACTTGTTTTTTGATTACTTCCAAAATACTTACTTACCCACCTTACTTCAACTATTACCAGTTAAATAATATGATTATCTACTTTTACTATTTGTTGTAATATAAATTATTTTTGTTGTACTGGTTAGTTTATTTCATTTCATTCTGGTTAGTTTATCATTCCATCCTCTCTTAGAATATAATGATTTTGACGGATGTGGAACAAAAATAATGCCAGTAGCGATCTGTCATTGTCAACTACGTATGTGTGTGCCAATGTTCACAAGTGAAAAATCAATTATCCCCTATTTTTCCACCCGTAAGGGTGGATGATTTCATTCGAAATCCAAATTTAAGGTATACCCTATCTATTAAAAAAAGAATCATCAAAATCGAAGAACCCAGTACAAAGTTATGCCTGATAGAATCGGTTAACGGACCAGAATTCAGAGGGTGAGTGATCAATATCCTTCATTTTTCTACCCTTAGGGGTGGATTTCATCTTTTAAATTCAAATGGGACCACCTTCAAAGTACACCCTATCCACTGTAAAAAGAATTGTCGGAATCGGACGTCTCAGTAAAAAGTTATGCGTGATTATACATAATAAATAAAATAAAAAAAAAAAATATACGCGTCGACTAGAGAACCTCCTCCTTTTTGGTTTCGTCGGTTAAAAATGAATGATGGGCCAAAATTAAAGAGAGACCAACTCTAATATGGGAGTCTAATGGCGGCGCCCTATAGGGTTCCATTTTGATCTCTGCATGTGGTATCTACTTCTTTTATGAGGTCTGTCACAGGTCACAAAGAAATCAAAGGCAATGAAGAAGCAGACAGCCTTGCCAAGAAAGGGGAAAACGCTCAATTTTCTGACCCAGAACCCTTCTGTGGTCTCTCCAAAGCCCAAATCAAAGAAGAGTTTCGGCGCTGGGAAACTGACCAAATTAAAATCCACTGGATTGAGGTCCCAAGACAAAGACAAGCGAAAAGGCTTAGCCCATCGCCAAGGAAAGCTAAACAGCTTCTCGAGTTGGACAAGAAAGACTTGGTCTGCTCACTGGACTCAATACTCTGAGGTATCACGTCAAAAGAATGGACAGAGATCAGACAGTGAACTGCGAGAACTTTGCTGAAACTGCAAAACACAAGCATTGTTCTACAAAAGCAGGCTTAAGTTCTTCGAAGGGGTTTCGATAACGCCCTCAGACATCAGGAACTCAGCTCCCAGGAAACTGATAAATTTCGTAAGGAGTCTCGGAATCCAGGGCCTCAAATAGATGAAGGGTAATGTACAAAAGATCTTATAGGTTGAGGTCCAGAGAGGCCAAACAGACATATCGACCTCCGTACAATCTATTATATTCAACAAGTCATATCTTATGTGAATAGGTGTAGCGTAAACAAGGCTTTTGAGATGCCCCCACAGAAAAATCCAATGGATTCAATTCCGAAGACCGCGCTGGCCACGAATATGGTCCTCTCCTACCAAACCTTCTATTGGGAAAAATAAAGTTCAGGTGGTCCCTAACAATGAAACTAAAATGAGGGGGAGCGCCATCATATCTCTTCGGGTTTGCAATGGAACATGTTCCAAATGTTAATTGAAATAGTTCTGAATGAACTCCAAATAACGTTCTTCATTCAATCAATCATGTAGAACGGATGGTCCTATAAGATGGTTTCCTATGATACCAGCCCAAACATTCACGTTGAATTTATGTTGGTGTTTAGTTTGCAGTATACCATGGGATTCTCTTCGGCCCATATGTGGAAATTGTGTGACTTGATAACTCCATCTCTACTGAAACCTGCTTCATCAGTGGATAAAACTCATAAAAGTCATACCCTATCTTTGTTTACCAATGAACCAATTGACATATTCCAGTCGTGCTGGAAAATCTTGAGGTGTCATATGGCATGTACCTTCTGGATGTGATAATGATTCTGTGAATACTGGATTTGGATGTATTGAACTGTTCTGATAGTTTTATAATGCTCATGGAAGAATAATCAGCTTGAGCTTCCATGATATTTTCTTATGTACAGTCCTAGGAGGGCCCTCACCACCTCGTTTTGGCCAAAATGTTCCTATAATATCAGAAAAAATCGATTGAACATGCTCAAATGAATGATTTATACATTAGACACGCTCGAAATTTTCTCTTGTTGGTAGCAACCGAATATTGACAATACGGTGACAATCATATGACAACGGCTCCCACAACAAAACAAAATCGCATTTCAATTTCTCATTTTTTATCAAATATCCTTTCTTTTTCATAGACGTTTTTTAACATAAAAGAAATGAAACATGATTATTTACAGGATATTTTTCACCCATTTATGTTCAGCTGTTATTGTAGTTTATACGTTTACTTTTTTTGTGGTTTTTAAATTTTTATTAGTAGGTATACATATTTTTCCGATTTGAGTTTTTTCAACTAAATTTACAATTCTTGTTCAAGATTTTCGCTCATTAAATATAATGTGAAACTCCCCAGCATTTAAGGTGTGAAGAAGTATTTGAAACATTGAAATCTTGAGTTTCATGAGTTCATGATTCAGATAACAGACCAACACAAAACGGGAATATTCCACACGTAAATTCAAAATATGGACTGAATTCGATATTTTATAATGGAATACCTTGTCAGTTCAAAAACATCACGAATATACAGAACTTGAAATTTCATTTGAAAAAATATCTGCTGGATGAAACTTTCAAATAGGTATACCTATGTACTGTACTTTTTGTGATCATTATTATTTCGGCTTATTTGAACATTTTTCATTTCAGGTATGGTGGACACTCGGGTTGGATGTCGAAGTTAATTTTCATCAAAAATCGTTGCTCCGATCGACTTTATACACGAGTACTTTTCAGAAAAATGTCCAGAAAACCTAGTTTTGTTGAAAAATATTCGAAAATCTCCGTCATTCCATTGCATTTTATTTTCTAACTCAAAAACCATCCACCAGACGGAAAAAAAGCAGGAAACCATTTTAATGAGAAGATAGAGGACAATTACAAAAATAATATTTATTTGAAAAAAGACAGTGGCGTATCATTATTTTGATCAAAAATATGACAGGGCATGTTAACAGGGACGCCACTGATGAAAATTAAGAAATCTTTTATCATGGAAAAAATGTATTTTTATGCGTACTTTGCATGTACCAAAATTGAAAAAAGCCAAAGCGGTTTCAGAGATATTGGGGAAGAACTGATTTTTTTTAAATTTCAACATCCTGATTCAGAAATAAAGCGGTTGCACCTTGTTTTAGAAAATTTTTTTAAAACATAATTTTTTTAAAAAAAAAATAAATTTAATTAAAAAAACAGATTTTTTGAGTTTAAAATTATGCTTCCTAGAAGTCTTATTTTTGAAGTAAAATTTTACTAATACTCCCTGGAAATAAACAAAATGTATGTAAGATAATAAAATTCAGATCCTTCCCGGTTCCAATATATTTTTCACGAATTTTTTATAAATTTCTTCTTTTCATATTAAAAGTTTAAATTTCACTAATTTGCCTTTTCAGAATACATAAAAACTAATTATTATTATTATTGTCGAAAGAGATACACCCCAAAACGTGCAGAGAGGTGAACTGCCACCTCCCCAAAAATATATAACACAGATTCTACACACTCTGTGTCTTTGGTATTTCAATAATTTATTTACTTGGAAATTTATTTGCAATAATGAAGAACACGCATGTGTTCCATTTTTCGATTATTTTGATTTGCACATAAACATCACCACTCGTCAAGCTTAATCAATATACTCGGAATTCGAAAAATTATTTGATCTTTCCACCATCCTATTTGAAAACGTACTGCTAGCGCCTCTGATGAATACATGCGTCGTTACTTCAGACACTTTTTAGCTCTTTCATCTGTCTTTGTTTTCGTGTTATTATCTGTGATTATGCCTGAAACAGCCACAAGCAGCGCTAGTATTTTGGGAAAGTCAATCGAAAGTTAAAGTCAAATGGAGTTTGAATTTCAATAAACGATATCAAAAAAGAAAATGTCAACAATATTTTGGGATTTGGTGAATTATTTTTACTGAATATTTCCATCGTTGCCGTTACATGTTCAATGTACTCCATATCGAATGTATTCGGGTAACTAGAATAAAGGCCCCAATCTTATTTTCTTCAAGACTAAAAAATGCCGTCATTCACTTTCGTTCGTATGGAGGTAAGGAGAGCTATCTCTGTGTTTCAAAAAGTGTCCCTAAAAAAATATTAAATTAAGATGGCGTTATTGTACCAGAATACTGTTTTTAAAGGAAGCGCTGAAAGTTGTGAGAGACGATAGTAAAATTAGAGAAATACTTTTACATTTTCAAAGAGTAATTTTATCTAAAAGAACGAAATTCAGACCACAACCTATAGTACACAAGCGCTATTTTGGCCACTTTCTGAAACGTTATTTAATGCTTTTTGGTGGACTTTTTTTGAGTTAAACGACCATATGAGAGGGTCCTCCTTACCTCTACCCTCCATAGTTTCTGTGATTGTGATCCACAGTCATCGGAACTACAGTGCTGCCGTTTCAGTACACCTGTACTTTTGTAATTTGTATCAGGTTCAGTACGTTCATAGTAAGATGCCTAGAAACCCTGGTGTATGTACTGATTCGATTTTGTTTAGACTTTTTAGTAGAGATTCCCGCGTCCTACTTCAAATTTTTCACAATAGATGGTGACAAATTGACATAGTTCAACGAATTGGATCTGTTTGGCCATTACAAAATGCATTCGCCAACCTTAGGCAACCTGCACACTGATGCGGAATACGGACATATAACTTATGAAACTTCCAACCAATTGGAAAATTTGAATGCTTTTCAATCCGATTGAGGTTATGATTTGTGAATTGTTATTTCTGCAAAACTCAGTTATAATTACCAATGTTTTGTATTCATTGAAATGGATCGTGTTTGTATGTTGTGTGATCAGTCACAGGATGTCGATTTTTTGCCGAACCAATGCAGGTGAGTGAAATTGCTAATATAACACATTTTA